>ONZH01025264.1:0-248867 GCA_900303285.1 Rhinella marina
TGTCTGTATTACATGTCACATCCCCAGACATACCTGTGTGCACTGTGTGTCTGTATTACATGTCACATCCCAGACATACCTGTGTGTGCACTGTGTGTGTGCTGTATTACATGTCACATCCCAGACATACCTGTGTGCACTGTGTGTCTGTATTACATGTCACATCCCAGACATACCTGTGTGCACTGTGTGTCTGATTACATGTCACATCCCAGACATACCTGTGTGCACTGTGTGTGTATTACATGTCACATCCCAGACATACCTGTGTGCACTGTGTGTCTGTATTACATGTCACATCCCAGACATACCTGTGTGCACTGTGTGTCTGTATTACATGTCACATCCCAGACATACCTGTGTGCACTGTGTCTGTATTACATGTCACATCCCAGACATACCTGTGTGCACTGTGTGTCTGTATTACATTGTCACATCCCAGACATACCTGTGTGCACTGTGTGTCTGTATTACATGTCACATCCCAGACATACCTGTGTGCACTGTGTGTGTATTACATGTCACATCCCAGACATACCTGTGTGCACTGTGTGTCTGTATTACATGTCACATCCCAGACATACCTGTGTGCACTGTGTGTCTGTATTACATGTCACATCCCAGACATACCTGTGTGTGCACTGTGTGTGTATTACATGTCACATCCCAGACATACCTGTGTGCACTGTGTCTGTATTACATGTCACATCCCAGACATACCTGTGTGCACTGTGTGTGTGTATTACATGTCACATCCCAGACATACCTGTGTGTGCACTGTGTGTGTATTACATGTCACATCCCAGACATACCTGTGTGCACTGTGTGTGTCTGTATTACATGTCACATCCCAGACATACCTGTGTGCACTGTGTGTGTATTACATGTCACATCCCAGACATACCTGTGTGCACTGTGTGTGTATTACATGTCACATCCCAGACATACCTGTGTGCACTGTGTGTGTCTGTATTACATGTCACATCCCAGACATACCTGTGTGCACTGTGTGTCTGTATTACATGTCACATCCCAGACATACCTGTGTGCACTGTGTGTGTCTGTATTACATGTCACATCCCAGACATACCTGTGTGCACTGTGTGTCTGTATTACATGTCACATCCCAGACATACCTGTGTGCACTGTGTGTCTGTATTACATGTCACATCCCAGACATACCTGTGTGCACTGTGTGTCTGTATTACATGTCACATCCCAGACATACCTGTGTGTGCACTGTGTGTCTGTATTACATGTCACATCCCAGACATACCTGTGTGCACTGTGTGTGTCTGTATTACATGTCACATCCCAGACATACCTGTGTGCACTGTGTGTCTGTATTACATGTCACATCCCAGACATACCTGTGTGCACTGTGTGTCTGTATTACATGTCACATCCCAGACATACCTGTGTGCACTGTGTGTGTGTATTACATGTCACATCCCAGACATACCTGTGTGCACTGTGTGTGTATTACATGTCACATCCCAGACATACCTGTGTGCACTGTGTGTCTGTATTACATGTCACATCCCAGACATACCTGTGTGCTGCACTGTGTGTCTGTATTACATGTCACATCCCAGACATACCTGTGTGCACACTGTGTGTGTGTATTACATGTCACATCCCAGACATACCTGTGTGCACTGTGTGTCTGTATTACATGTCACATCCCAGACATACCTGTGTGCACTGTGTGTCTGTATTACATGTCACATCCCAGACATACCTGTGTGCACTGTGTGTGTGTATTACATGTCCAGAAAAGCACTTTTATTCTGCAGGAAAACAGCTCCCAAGTGCCCAGCTCTGCTGCTGCTGCAAACCAGACTGAAGAGGGGAGGGCTGCTTTAGCTGCTCATATCTTGGATTGGTAGCAGATAGAAAAATGGTTCTGACCTTCTTTGAAAGCTGGCATTCCAAGCTTTCAAATGATACCAAACAGCATTATATCCAGTATATCAGAAGATATAGCTGTTAGAAATCGAGTCAGGAGAGAAAAGCTGTTTTTAGTTTCACTTTCAGCCGGGCACTTGGGAGCTGTTTTCCTGCAGAATAAAAGTGCTTTTTCTGACATGTAATACAGACACACACAGTGCACAGGTATGTCTGGGATGTGACATGTAACACACACAGTGCACACAGGTATGTCTGGGATGTGACATGTAATACAGACACACAGTGCACACAGGTATGTCTGGGATGTGACATGTAATACACACACAGTGCACACAGGTATGTCTGGGATGTGTCTACATCTTCTGTGGGCAGTGCTGGTAGTTATATAGGTGAAAATGAGGTGACAGACTCCCTTTAAACATTGAGCCTTTTTTCGATAATCTTTTTAGGAGAAGTGCACCGACCATCCATCTGCTTCATAGCCCCATACACAGGGTTCACTGAACTGTTCTGGTAGAATCACATCTGGTAGCCCCCTGGTTCATTTTGGTGGTGAGCTGCTCCTACATAGTGTGTTGGTCCACCCTTGTGCACCTTCGTACCTGGTGTTCACCTCTCACATCAATGGCATTGGTTGCTCCGCAGTTTCCACGTTGCTTATTCAAAATGGTTCCATTTGTCCACTCACAATACACTTTCACCACCACAGAACGAGAACAGTTCACAAACTGTGCCAGTATCAGAAATACTGTCACCCTTGGCTCGAAAGACAATAATCATCCTAATAAATTGCCGAGTTGGTGGATGGAGACTGGCTGGTATCATGTATGTCCACATACAGACAGGTGAATCTACTCACAAACTCTGAATCACTCAGAAATACCATATAGGACATTATAGAGATGTACTGAGCAGTATAGATGTGAATAAAGCACTTGGAGTGTGAGATAGGTATCCCACCTCTTTCACTCGCCCGTCTTCAGAGGAGGCGCCGAAAGTTAAAAGAGAGCAGTCTCGCATGTGTTTGGCGTAATCTATAACTTCCTAGCTAATTGTGGTCTCCAGACTAAACTGTACCATCTTGTAGCTATATGTTTTTGGCAAAAGGCCTGTTAAGATTTTCTTTCGTGAACATGACCAACCAGTACATCACACAACATCGGCCTGATTTTTTACTTCCACCACAGTGGTTTTCTCGGCTGGTTTACATGGTTTTATGTTGGATAAGATCTTGGAATGTCTGCAGTATTATTTCATGTAAACTCAAACAAAGCAGATGAGATTTGGACGCTGCGTACTGTTGCAGTTTGGAATCCACCCAAATTCCATGTCTTCCTAGGAAGCTGTCATGTTCTGGTGAGTCATCTTCATACCAGCTAAATAGTTCTCACTGGATTAAACTGTAATGATTTACTTAACTGCTGCTGAATGTGCTAAACGAAATCAACTGGGGGATTAGCTTCCCATATGTCGTATGTCTTGTAGATTAGGACACATGAAATATGACAACTAGCAGAACTGTGCATGCAGCTCTGGAGTATAATACAGAGCTATAACCCATAGGACCTGGAGATGCACTGCAGGACGCTCAGAGCTACAGACACACAGTGCACACAGTGCACACAGGTATGTCTGGGATGTGACATGTAATACAGACACACAGTGCACACAGGTATGTCTGGGATGTGACATATAATACAGACACACAGTGCACACAGGTATGTCTGGGATGTGACATGTAATACAGACACACAGTGCACACAGGTATGTCTGGGATGTGACATGTAATACAGACACACAGTGCACACAGGTATGTCTGGGATGTGACATGTAATACAGACACACAGTGCACACAGGTATGTCTGGGATGTGACATGTAATACAGACACACACAGTGCACACAGGTATGTCTGGGATGTGACATGTAATACAGACACACAGTGCACACAGGTATGTCTGGGATGTGACATGTAATACAGACACACAGTGCACACAGGTATGTCTGGGATGTGACATGTAATACAGACACACAGTGCACACAGGTATGTCTGGGATGTGACATGTAATACAGACAGTGCACACAGGTATGTCTGGGATGTGACATGTAATACAGACACACAGTGCACACAGGTATGTCTGGGATGTGACATGTAATACAGACACACAGTGCACACAGGTATGTCTGGGATGTGACATGTAATACAGACAGTGCACACAGGTATGTCTGGGATGTGACATGTAATACACACACAGTGCACACAGGTATGTCTGGGATGTGACATGTAATACACACACACAGTGCACACAGGTATGTCTGGGATGTGACATGTAATACAGACACACAGTGCACACAGGTATGTCTGGGATGTGACATGTAATACAGACACACAGTGCACCACAGGTATGTCTGGGATGTGACATGTAATACACACACAGTGCACACAGGTATGTCTGGGATGTGACATGTAATACACACACAGTGCACACAGGTATGTCTGGGATGTGACATGTAATACACACACACAGTGCACACAGGTATGTCTGGGATGTGACATGTAATACAGACACACAGTGCACACAGGTATGTCTGGGATGTGACATGTAATACAGACACACAGTGCACACAGGTATGTCTGGGATGTGACATGTAATACAGACACACAGTGCACACAGGTATGTCTGGGATGTGACATGTAATACACACACAGTGCACACAGGTATGTCTGGGATGTGACATGTAATACACACACACAGTGCACACAGGTATGTCTGGGATGTGACATGTAATACAGACACACAGTGCACACAGGTATGTCTGGGATGTGACATGTAATACAGACACACAGTGCACACAGGTATGTCTGGGATGTGACATGTAATACAGACACACAGTGCACACAGGTATGTCTGGGGATGTGACATGTAATACACACACACAGTGCACACAGGTATGTCTGGGATGTGACATGTAATACACACACAGTGCACACAGGTATGTCTGGGATGTGACATGTAATACAGACACACAGTGCACACAGGTATGTCTGGGATGTGACATGTAATACACACACACAGTGCACACAGGTATGTCTGGGATGTGACATGTAATACAGACACAACAGTGCACACAGGTATGTCTGGGATGTGACATGTAATACAGACACACAGTGCACACAGGTATGTCTGGGATATGTGACATGTAATACACACACAGTGCACACAGGTATGTCTGGGATGTGACATGTAATACAGACACACAGTGCACACAGGTATGTCTGGGATGTGACATGTAATACAGACACACAGTGCACACAGGTATGTCTGGGATGTGACATGTAATACACACACACACAGTGCACACAGGTATGTCTGGGATGTGACATGTAATACAGACACACAGTGCACACAGGTATGTCTGGGATGTGACATGTAATACAGACACACAGTGCACACAGGTATGTCTGGGATGTGACATGTAATACAGACAGTGCACACAGGTATGTCTGGGATGTGACATGTAATACAGACACACAGTGCACACAGGTATGTCTGGGATGTGACATGTAATACAGACACACAGTGCACACAGGTATGTCTGGGATGTGACATGTAATACACACACAGTGCACACAGGTATGTCTGGGATGTGACATGTAATACACACACAGTGCACACAGGTATGTCTGGGATGTGACATGTAATACACACACAGTGCACACAGGTATGTCTGGGATGTGACATGTAATACAGACACACAGTGCACACAGGTATGTCTGGGATGTGACATGTAATACAGACACACAGTGCACACAGGTATGTCTGGGATGTGACATGTAATACAGACACACAGTGCACACAGGTATGTCTGGGATGTGACATGTAATACACACACAGTGCACACAGGTATGTCTGGGATGTGACATGTAATACACACACACAGTGCACACAGGTATGTCTGGGATGTGACATGTAATACAGACACACAGTGCACACAGGTATGTCTGGGATGTGACATGTATATACAGACACACAGTGCACACAGGTATGTCTGGGATGTGACATGTAATACAGACACACAGTGCACACAGGTATGTCTGGGATGTGACATGTAATACACACACAGTGCACACAGGTATGTCTGGGATGTGACATGTAATACACACACACAGTGCACACAGGTATGTCTGGGATGTGACATGTAATACAGACACACAGTGCACACAGGTATGTCTGGGATGTGACATGTAATACACACACAGTGCACACAGGTATGTCTGGGATGTGACATGTAATACAGACACACAGTGCACACAGGTATGTCTGGGATGTGACATGTAATACAGACACACAGTGCACACAGGTATGTCTGGGATGTGACATGTAATACACACACAGTGCACACAGGTATGTCTGGGATGTGACATGTAATACAGACACACAGTGCACACAGGTATGTCTGGGATGTGACATGTAATACACACACAGTGCACACAGGTATGTCTGGGATGTGACATGTAATACACACACAGTGCACACAGGTATGTCTGGGATGTGACATGTAATACAGACACACAGTGCAACACAGGTATGTCTGGGATGTGACATGTAATACAGACACACAGTGCACACAGGTATGTCTGGGATGTGACATGTAATACAGACACACAGTGCACACAGGTATGTCTGGGATGTGACATGTAATACAGACACACAGTGCACACAGGTATGTCTGGGATGTGACATGTAATACACACAGTGCACACAGGTATGTCTGGGATGTGACATGTAATACAGACACACAGTGCACACAGGTATGTCTGGGATGTGACATGTAATACAGACACACAGTGCACACAGGTATGTCTGGGATGTGACATGTAATACAGACACACAGTGCACACAGGTATGTCTGGGATGTGACATGTAATACACACACACAGTGCACACAGGTATGTCTGGGATGTGACATGTAATAATACACACACAGTGCACACAGGTATGTCTGGGATGTGACATGTAATACACACACACAGTGCACACAGGTATGTCTGGGATGTGACATGTAATACAGACACACAGTGCACACAGGTATGTCTGGGATGTGACATGTAATACACACACACAGTGCACACAGGTATGTCTGGGATGTGACATGTAATACACACACAGTGCACACAGGTATGTCTGGGATGTGACATGTAATACACACACAGTGCACACAGGTATGTCTGGGATGTGACATGTAATACAGACACACAGTGCACACAGGTATGTCTGGGATGTGACATGTAATACAGACACACAGTGCACACAGGTATGTCTGGGATGTGACATGTAATACAGACACACAGTGCACACAGGTATGTCTGGGATGTGACATGTAATACAGACACACAGTGCACACAGGTATGTCTGGGATGTGACATGTAATACACACACAGTGCACACAGGTATGTCTGGGATGTGACATGTAATACACACACACAGTGCACACAGGTATGTCTGGGATGTGACATGTAATACAGACACACAGTGCACACAGGTATGTCTGGGATGTGACATGTAATACAGACACACAGTGCACACAGGTATGTCTGGGATGTGACATGTAATACAGACACACAGTGCACACAGGTATGTCTGGGATGTGACATGTAATACACACACACAGTGCACACAGGTATGTCTGGGATGTGACATGTAATACACACACACAGTGCACACAGGTATGTCTGGGATGTGACATGTAATACAGACACACAGTGCACACAGGTATGTCTGGGATGTGACATGTAATACAGACACACAGTGCACACAGGTATGTCTGGGATGTGACATGTAATACACACACAGTGCACACAGGTATGTCTGGGATGTGACATGTAATACACACACACAGTGCACACAGGTATGTCTGGGATGTGACATGTAATACAGACACACAGTGCACACAGGTATGTCTGGGATGTGACATGTAATACAGACACACAGTGCACACAGGTATGTCTGGGATGTGACATGTAATACAGTATGTCTGGGATGTGACATGTAATACAGACACACAGTGCACACAGGTATGTCTGGGATGTGACATGTAATACAGACACACAGTGCACACAGGTATGTCTGGGATGTGACATGTAATACAGACACACAGTGCACACAGGTATGTCTGGGATGTGACATGTAATACAGACACACAGTGCACACAGGTATGTCTGGGATGTGACATGTAATACACACACAGTGCACACAGGTATGTCTGGGATGTGACATGTAATACAGACACACACAGTGCACACAGGTATGTCTGGGATGTGACATGTAATACAGACACACAGTGCACACAGGTATGTCTGGGATGTGACATGTAATACAGACACACAGTGCACACAGGTATGTCTGGGATGTGACATGTAATACACACACACAGTGCACACAGGTATGTCTGGGATGTGACATGTAATACACACACACAGTGCACACAGGTATGTCTGGGATGTGACATGTAATACACACACACAGTGCACACAGGTATGTCTGGGATGTGACATGTAATACACACACACAGTGCACACAGGTATGTCTGGGATGTGACATGTAATACAGACACACAGTGCACACAGGTATGTCTGGGATGTGACATGTAATACACACACAGTGCACACAGGTATGTCTGGGATGTGACATGTAATACACACACAGTGCACACAGGTATGTCTGGGATGTGACATGTAATACAGACACACAGTGCACACAGGTATGTCTGGGATGTGACATGTAATACAGACACACAGTGCACACAGGTATGTCTGGGATGTGACATGTAATACAGACACACAGTGCACACAGGTATGTCTGGGATGTGACATGTAATACAGACACACAGTGCACACAGGTATGTCTGGGATGTGACATGTAATACAGACACACAGTGCACACAGGTATGTCTGGGATGTGACATGTAATACAGACACACAGTGCACACAGGTATGTCTGGGATGTGACATGTAATACACACACAGTGCACACAGGTATGTCTGGGATGTGACATGTAATACAGACACACAGTGCACACAGGTATGTCTGGGATGTGACATGTAATACAGACACACAGTGCACACAGGTATGTCTGGGATGTGACATGTAATACAGACACACAGTGCACACAGGTATGTCTGGGATGTGACATGTAATACACACACAGTGCACACAGGTATGTGTCTGGGATGTGACATGTAATACACACACAGTGCACACAGGTATGTCTGGGATGTGACATGTAATACACACACACAGTGCACACAGGTATGTCTGGGATGTGACATGTAATACAGACACACAGTGCACACAGGTATGTCTGGGATGTGACATGTAATACACACACAGTGCACACAGGTATGTCTGGGATGTGACATGTAATACACACACAGTGCACACAGGTATGTCTGGGATGTGACATGTAATACAGACACACAGTGCACACAGGTATGTCTGGGATGTGACATGTAATACAGACACACAGTGCACACAGGTATGTCTGGGATGTGACATGTAATACAGACACACAGTGCACACAGGTATGTCTGGGATGTGACATGTAATACAGACACACAGTGCACACAGGTATGTCTGGGATGTGTGACATGTAATACACACACAGTGCACACAGGTATGTCTGGGATGTGACATGTAATACAGACACACAGTGCACACAGGTATGTCTGGGATGTGACATGTAATACACACACAGTGCACACAGGTATGTCTGGGATGTGACATGTAATACACACACAGTGCACACAGGTATGTCTGGGATGTGACATGTAATACAGACACACAGTGCACACAGGTATGTCTGGGATGTGACATGTAATACAGACACACAGTGCACACAGGTATGTCTGGGATGTGACATGTAATACAGACACACAGTGCACACAGGTATGTCTGGGATGTGACATGTAATACAGACACACAGTGCACACAGGTATGTCTGGGATGTGACATGTAATACACACACACAGTGCACACAGGTATGTCTGGGATGTGACATGTAATACACACACACACACACAGGTATGTCTGGGATGTGACATGTAATACAGACACACAGTGCACACAGGTATGTCTGGGATGTGACATGTAATACACACACAGTGCACACAGGTATGTCTGGGATGTGACATGTAATACAGACACACAGTGCACACAGGTATGTCTGGGATGTGACATGTAATACAGACACACAGTGCACACAGGTATGTCTGGGATGTGACATGTAATACAGACACACAGTGCACACAGGTATGTCTGGGATGTGACATGTAATACAGACACACAGTGCACACAGGTATGTCTGGGATGTGACATGTAATACAGACACACAGTGCACACAGGTATGTCTGGGATGTGACATGTAATACAGACACACAGTGCACACAGGTATGTCTGGGATGTGACATGTAATACAGACACACAGTGCACACAGGTATGTCTGGGATGTGACATGTAATACACACACAGTGCACACAGGTATGTCTGGGATGTGACATGTAATACAGACACACAGTGCACACAGGTATGTCTGGGATGTGACATGTAATACAGACACACAGTGCACACAGGTATGTCTGGGATGTGACATGTAATACACACACACAGTGCACACAGGTATGTCTGGGATGTGACATGTAATACACACACACAGTGCACACAGGTATGTCTGGATGTGACATATAATACACACACACAGTGCACACAGGTATGTCTGGGGATGTGACATGTAATACACACACACAGTGCACACAGGTATGTCTGGGATTGTGACATGTAATACAGACACACAGTGCACACAGGTATGTCTGGGATGTGACATGTAATACAGACACACAGGTGCACACAGGTATGTCTGGATGTGACATGTAATACACACCACAGTGCACACAGGTATGTCTGGGATGTGACATGTAATACCACACACAGTGCACACAGGTATGTCTGGATGTGACATGTAATACAGACCACACAGTGCACACAGGTATGTCTGGTATGTGACATGTAATACAGACACACAGTGCACACAGGCATGTATGGGAGTGTGACATGTAATACAGACACACAGTGCACACAGGTATGTCTGGGATGTGACATGTAATACAGACACACAGTGCACACAGGTATGTCTGGGAGGTGACATGTAATACACACACAGTGCACACAGGTATGTCTGGGATGTGACATGTAATACAGACACACAGTGCACACAGGTATGTCTGGGATGTGACATGTAATACACACACAGTGGCAAACAGGTTGTCTGGGATGTGACATGTAATACAGACCACATGCACACAGGTATGTCTGGGATGTGACATGTAATACAGACACACAGTGCACACAGGTATGTCTGGGATGTGACATGTAATACAGACACACAGTGCACACAGGTATGTCTGGGATGTGACATGTAATACACACACACAGTGCACACAGGTTATGTCTGGGATGTGGACATGTAATACAACACACAGTGCACATAGTATGTCTGGATGTGACATGTAATACAGAACACACAGTGCACACAGGTATGTCTGGGATGTGACATGTAATACAGACACACAGTGCACACAGGTATCTGGATGTCATGTAAGCCCGATGTGCACAGGTTGGATAATTAACAGACACACAGTGCACACAGATATGTCTGGATGTGACATGTAAATACACACACACACAGTGCACAACAGGTATGTCTGGGATGTGACCTGTAATACAGACACACAGTGCACACAGGTATGTCTGGGATGTGACCTGTAATACAGACACACAGTGCACACAGGTATGTCTGGGATGTGACATGTAATACAGACACACAGTGCACACAGGTATGTCTGGGATGTGACATGTAATACACACACACAGTGCACACAGGTATGTCTGGGATGTGACATGTAATACAGACACACAGTGCACACAGGTATGTCTGGGATGTGACATGTAATAGAGGACACACAGTGCACAACAGGTATGTCTGGGATGTGACATGTATACAGACACACAGTGCACACAGGTATGTCTGGGATGTGACATGTAATACACACACAGTGCACACAGGTATGTCTGGGATGTGACATGTAATACAGACACACAGTGCACACAGGTATGTCTGGGATGTGACATGTAATACACACACAGTGCACACAGGTATGTCTGGGATGTGACATGTAATACAGACACACAGTGCACACAGGTATGTCTGGGATGTGACATGTAATACAGACACACAGTGCACACAGGTATGTCTGGGATGTGACATGTAATACAGACACACAGTGCACACAGGTATGTCTGGGATGTGACATGTAATACAGACACACAGTGCACACAGGTATGTCATGTGACATGTAATACACACACACAGTGCACACAGGTATGTCTGGGATGTGACATGTAATACAGACACACAGTGCACACAGGTATGTCTGGGATGTGACATGTAATACAGACACACAGTGCACACAGGTATGTCTGGGATGTGACATGTAATACAGACACACAGTGCACACAGGTATGTCTGGGATGTGACATGTAATACAGACACACAGTGCACACAGGTATGTCTGGGATGTGACATGTAATACAGACACACAGTGCACACAGGTATGTCTGGGATGTGACATGTAATACAGACACAGTGCACACAGGTATGTCTGGGATGTGAATGTAATACAGACACACAGTGCACACAGGTATGTCTGGGATGTGACATGTAATACAGACACACAGTGCACACAGGTATGTCTGGGATGTGACATGTAATACAGACACACAGTGCACACAGGTATGTCTGGGATGTGACATGTAATACAGACACACAGTGCACACAGGTATGTCTGGGATGTGACATGTAATACAGACACACAGTGCACACAGGTATGTCTGGGATGTGGACATGTAATACAGACACACAGTGCACACAGGTATGTCTGGGATGTGACATGTAATACAGACACACAGTGCACACAGGTATGTCTGGGATGTGACATGTAATACAGACACACAGTGCACACAGGTATGTCTGGGATGTGACATGTAATACAGACACACAGTGCACACAGGTATGTCTGGGATGTGACATGTAATACAGACACACAGTGCACACAGGTATGTCTGGATGGTAATACAGACACACAGTGCACACAGGTATGTCTGGATGTGACATGTAATACAGACACACAGTGCACACAGGTATGTCTGGGATGTGACATGTAATACAGACACACAGTGCACACAGGTATGTCTGGGATGTGACATGTAATACAGACACACAGTGCACACAGGTATGTCTGGGATGTGACATGTAATACACACACACAGTGCACACAGGTATGTCTGGGATGTGACATGTAATACACACACACAGTGCACACAGGTATGTCTGGGATGTGACATGTAATACACACACACAGTGCACACAGGTATGTCTGGGATGTGACATGTAATACACACACACAGTGCACACAGGTATGTCTGGGATGTGACATGTAATACACACACACAGTGCACACAGGTATGTCTGCGATGTGACTGTAATACAGACACACAGGCACACAGGTATTGTCTGGGATGTGACATGTAATACACACACACAGTGCACACAGGTATGTCTGGGATGTGACATGTAATACAGACACAGTGCACACAGGTATGTCTGGGATGTGACCTGTAATACAGACACACAGTGCACACAGGTATGTCTGGGATGTGACATGTAATACAGACACACAGTGCACACAGGTATGTCTGGGATGTGACATGTAATACAGACACACAGTGCACACAGGTTATGTCTGGGATGTGACATGTAATACAGACACACAGTGCACACAGGTATGTCTGGGATGTGACATGTAATACAGACACACAGTGCACACAGGTATGCACTGGGATGTACATGTACACACACACAGTGCACACAGGTATGTCTGGGATGTGACATGTAATACACACACAGTGCACATAGGTATGTCTGGGATATGACATGTAATACACAGGTGCACACAGGTATGTCTGGGATGTGACATGTAATACACACAGTGCACACAGGTATGTCTGGGATGTGACATGTAATACAGACAGTGCACACAGGTATGTCTGGGATGTGACATGTAATACAGACACACAGTGCACACAGGTATGTCTGGGATATGACATGTAATACAGACACACAGTGCACACAGGTATGTCTGGGATGTGACATGTAATACACACACACAGTGCACACAGGTTTGTCTGGGATATGACATGTAATACAGACACACAGTGCACACAGGTATGTCTGGGATGTGACATGTAATATAGACACACAGTGCACACAGGTATGTCTGGGATGTGACATGTAATACACACACAGTACACACAGGTATGTCTGGGATGTGACATGTAATACAGACACATAGTGCACACAGGTATGTCTGGGATGTGACATGTAATACATACACACAGTGCACACAGGTATGTCTAGGATGTGTCTGCAATCTTCTGTGGGGCAGTGCTGGTAGTTATATAGGTAAAAAACAGGTGAAAGACCTTTAAATGAATTTTCCAGTCATAATTGAAAGTTCTTTGGTTGTTTTGCAAATGTAAATTAATCCCTTAATTTTTGCCTTTTTATTTTTTTATTCCCTGTATTCCCAAAGCCATAAGGCTACATTCACACATGTTTTTGCTGGATCGACAGGGTTCAGCAAAAACTCTTCCGTTATTGATAATACAACCATCTCTATCCGTTATGAACAGATCCGGTTGTATTATCTTTAACATAGCCAAGACAGATCTGTCATGAACTCCACTGAAAGACAATGGGGGGCGGATCCGTTTTCTATTGTGTCAGAGAAAACGGATTTGTCTCCATTGACTTGCATTGTGGGTCATGATGGATCCGTTTTGCTCCGCATCCCAGGACGGAAAGAAAATCGCAGCATTTTGCTCTCCAGTATGAGAACGGAATACATTTTGGAGAACAGTTACGTTTTGTCCTCATTGACAATGAATGGGGACAAAACGGAAGCTTTTTTTTCCCGTATTAAGACCTTATGACGGATCTCAATACCAGAAAATATTAACGGTAGTGTCAAAGTAGCCTAACTTATTTTATTTTTCCATTCACATAGCTGTAATACGATTTGATTTTTTTGTTTCAAATAGCAGTATTTAAGTATTCAGTTAGGTGCTGTGGGAAGCTGTAAAAAAATAAATATATGAAGTGGAAATTTATTATTATTATTATTATTTACATTTATTCTGTGGGTCTGTAGGAATACAGTGATACCAACTTTATACAGCTTTGTTATGTTTAATGCCTTTGAAAAAACATTTTTATTGTCATATTCTGACACTGATAACTTTTTTATATTTCCTTCTATGGAGCTGTGTGAGTTATTTTTGTTTGCACTGCCATCTATAGTTTTTATTGTTACCATTTTGGGGTATGTATGACTTTTTAATTCCATTTTATTCCATTTTTCGGGAAGGTGAAGCAACAAAAAAAAAACCTTAATTTTGCGCATTTATGTTCACCTTATGGGATAAATGCTTTTATATTTTAATAGTTCAGACATTTTTTGTATGTGGTGATGCCAACAATCTACATTTTTTTTATATATGCAAAATCGGTAAAGGCGGGGAGAAGTGAAAATCACTCTGTTCCTATGAAGACCTGCTAAAGCAGGGTTTAAAATTAGCTTTACTATGGCAGGCCTGGGAGCCTTCACAAGACCACAAGCTGCCATAGCAAGCTGCTTCTACAGCCAGCTCGCCACACAAGGGGCATTGGGGCACCAGGAACAGCTGCTTCTGGTAAATGCTCAGATGCTGTTGCAGGTGACCGTGTCTGTGAATGGATAATACTCTGATCACAGACACTGCCAGAGGGTGTTGGCTGTGTAAAACAGCAGGCTCTGCCGATTAGCAGGCATCGTCTTTAAAAACCCGACATCTGAAGTACATGTACAGAGGACGTCGGGAAGGGGTTCACAAAATCTTACTTTAACTCAGAAAAGTGCACAAATGGCAAAATTTCAGACCCCATCTCATTGTCCCTAGAGTGTTGCCTCTTCTGTTTTTCTGACACTAACAGAAACTTCCTCCCCATCTCTATAAGGAACAGTATGAGAAAAATCGGATTTGTTGCGAAATACTTTGTCATGAACTACATTCCATTGTATGTGGGCACAATGGCAGGGAACAGTGATCTTGACCCCCTCGTTGAACCTCTCGGATACCGCATTGAGGCCTTTCAGGGTTTTAAAAAATATACATACTCACCTCATCCATTTGATCGCGGAGAGGCCATCATGGCTATCTTGATTGAAGAGTGCGCACAAGATTTAGCGTGCTTCCTTCAATCAAGATGGCCTCAACGGCCTCTCCGCAATCAAATGCACGAGGTGGGTATGTTTTGTTTTGTTTTTACTACCATTTCAGGGAAAATGCAGTCATTACCGCAAAGAGAAAAGAAATTCAGATTAGCAGCGAATTAAAATTTTCCTGAAATCCAAATCGAATTCCATTTAGTTAACTTTCGTTAACTTCAATTCACTCAACTCTAGTCATCAATATAATAATCCTAGAATACCCCTTTAACTTTTTATACATAGTAACATAGTAACATAGTTTATAAGGCCGAAAAAAGACACCTGTCCATCCAGTTCGGCCTGTTTTCCTACAAGTTGATCCAGAGGAAGGCAAAAAAACCCTATACAAAAAATAAATAAATTGTAAAATGTCAGGTTGACCTCTTCTCTCTGGAAAACGAAATATTTTACAAGTTGAATTTTTGCCAATTTGGTCCCTTCAATTAGAGGTATCGGAAAACTAAACCTAATTAACGGAGAGATAGAGATAATGACAGTTGGTGCAATTCAATGTTATGTCTATATCAGGGGCATAGCTATAGTGGGTGCAGAGGTCGCAGTCGCTACGGGCCCAGGAGCCTGAGGGGGCCCAAAGACCCTTGTGCTACATGAGAGGACACCGGTATTATAGAAAGTGCATCCTGATCAAGTTACACCTCTGGCTGGAGGGAAGGGGTAAGGTCAAAAATTTGGAATGGGGGGGGGGGCTCAGTCAGCACAAAGGGTATGTGCCTCCCTGGCCCTGGCCACAAACCACTGAGGGAAGGGGGGCACCAAGCTGAATTCTTGCACCAGGGCCCATGAGCCTTTAGCTATGCCCCTGGTCTATATCAATTTGTATCTGCTGGTATTTGATGGTGCACTATTGTCATAGAAAGTATGGTTTTAGATGAGTATCTGTCAATCTGGAGAGGTTTAAAGGGGTTTTCTAGGCTCCTGAAATTGATGACCTATCCTCAAGAAATGTCATTAATAACCCTGTACCCTCACCAATCAGCTCTTCCCTGCAGGCTCTGGCACTGGAGCTAGCACTGTGAATGGAGAGGGGACCATAGCTCCACTCAAAGTGTAGTGACCATGTTGGGTTACTGCAGATCTGCTCCTATTGAAGTGAATGGTAGCTGAGCTGCAGTAACCAGACAGGCCATTACACTTTGAACGGAGCCATGATCCCCTCTCCTGTCACAGTTCCCTGTGGCCAGAGGCAGCAGTTGTGGGGGTACGGGATGTGAGACCCTCATCGATCAGATATGAGTAACCTATCCTTGTGATGGCTAATCAGTATCAGGACCCTGGAAAACCTCTTTGAATGCAGTATGTTGTTGGTTGGTTTCTGTATTGCTTCATGTATTTTTATCTCTGGCTTTTTCTGATAGGTCTGCTTGAGGAGCTGCAAGTTCAGAGCTCAGTGGGTTTTCCCTGTGTAAGTATTCCCCCTTTTATTAATGATCCAGCCAAGTGTTCAGCCAACAGCTATCTAATGTGTATGGTTGAAGGCAACCTGATATCTCAATGGCCTTTGTGCAGCTTCCTGTGAAGGCACACAACCCAACTGGTAAAACCCAAATGGGCCTATACTCTTTAAAATTAAATTCAAATTCAAAGAAGCTTTATTGATAGGATTAAATACGCATTAGCAATGTCAAAGCTAGTGGTAAATAATGTGATGAGGGTTATGGGCTAATCTGGGGAAGGGGCTATGGAACTCCATACACATGCTCCTCTTAGTCTATGGCAGGCACTGGCATATTGTTCTGCTATCGCCGTTCTCTTCTTTCCCCAGCAACATGTGTAGTACAGTTTTGCTTCATCCTCCATGGTGGTGAAGTCCTGGACGAGTTCAGAGAGTCTTCTGAAGTGAGTGTCTCTCATTGCTGAGTATTTGGGGCATCGCAGCAGAAAGTGGGCCTCAACCTGCACGGCCCTTTGGATGGTCTACTTTCCCTGGGCTTGTCTTCTATATTTGTGTTGCCTTGATTTGATAACCAGTTTGTGGTCACAGTCTGTACCAGCTAAGCTTCTGCCAGTCTCTGGGTTGGGATTGATTTCCCAGATATGGGACCAGTTTGTTCTTCGTCTGTAGACTGATATTCTATAATTCTTGGATATCTCTAGGACATTTCTCCAGACACTGATATATACCTTTCGCCCCTCTGTCTTATCTTTTGGATTTTGACTTTTGTCAGGCTGTGCTTTTTTGAGTGTTTTGGTCAGGTTGGGTTTGTGTAAATTGTCCCAGGTATTTGGTTTTCCTGGGGCTCTTGGTGTAGCCAGACTTTATGATGTTATGAAGTTTGCTTGGACTGCTATCATGTAGATGGGCCCAAAATTATTAAAATTTACAGTCATCAGTCATAGGTAGCATAAGCAGGCTAAGAAGTGAGAACTACAACTACTGCTAGGAGATCCATGTGAAAGACCCTAGAAGATGGAATTAAAATGACTGGTACTAGGGCCCACTGGGATTTCAGGAGTCTATGTTCGTTATGTTCAATATCTGACAAACTAAAGATGTGGTTGATTTGACCCTGTTTCTCAATATGGCTGGACTCCGACAACTTACCATAAATATTCATATTCACCCTACTCTGCCTGGATAAAGAGAATAAGATTCACATCTGATGGTTTTTTGTCCAAGCTGTAAAAAAAAAATGTATACAGCTGGACAGTGCCCTATACAGTTCCTTCATTTCTCATGACAAGTTGTCTTCAAAGACCATCTCCAATATGATATTTTGTGGAGAAAATCCATTGGCAACCAGACACTTGGCTGTAAATGAGGTCCCATTTTCAATCCATTTATTGACCCTTATTACAGGAGCCTCTGGCAGTGCTGATATTATCATAAAAAGATATATTACTGAGAGATATTAAAGAGGTATTCCCATCATACACAATGGGGGCATTTCGATAGGATATGCTCCCATTGTCTGATAGGTGCCGGTCCCACCTCTGGGACCCGCACCTACAAGGAGAACGGAGCGCGGAGAGCTGCAGCTGGAGGACCCTGAGGTCTGTCCACCACGAAGCGCTATCCCTGCTGCTCCCATGGAAGTGAATGGTAACACACCGCACATGTGCGGTCCCTGCTCCCATTCATTTGTATGGGGCAGACGGAAATAGCAGAGCCGGTGCTTTGCTATTTTCGGCAGCATTGAAATGAATGGAGGGCTGTTGCACATGCGCAGTGCGCCCATCATCCATTTCCCTCGATCTGTTCTTGTTATAGGTGCGGGTTCCAGAGGTGGTAGCGATATGCCCTCATTGTCTATGATGGGACAATCCCTTTAAAAAGACAGACCAATATATGTGAAAGGTAACCATATTGCATGTAACGCCCTATGACGGATATGGTGCTGCCATTGTACCATTGAGATCAGCACTAGGAACAGCAGGAGTTGATTCATGTAGCCAGCTTTCATCGCTACTTCTGATTTAGGCATCGGCTAAAAAAAAATTAAAAAAAATGTAATTAACCATAACATAATGACATTTTACTCTTATAATTATCATTATTTTTTCTATAAAAGCAACGAACAATAAAATTCCTAAACATTATGTCATGACCACCTGCCCCTGGACACCACATAGTGGCGACGTCCTGGCGTTGACTAAGATCTCATGCCAGAGGTTGTGATGATGCCATTGCGACCACCTGCATTTGGACACAGATAACTCTGGCTGCCAGACAGAAGAGGCTTGTGGCCTGCATCGTTGGCATGGAGAGTCAAGTGTTTATTTTTCTTTGTTGGCACTACTATGGGCACCACGAAGGGAGGGAGGCAACATAACTGCAGAACGCATTATAAATAGTGGGGGCACTATAGCTACAGAAGGCACTGCAGTGGGGCATTATAAATACTGGGGCACTACAGGGGAGCATTATGACTACTGAGTGACGAGGGGACATCCTCTGCGTCTGGAGGAAAGAAGGTTTGTACATAAACATAGAAGAGGATTCTTTACGGTAAGAGCAGTGAGACTATGGAACTCTCTGCCTGAGGAGGTGGTGATGGTAAGTTCACTAAAAGAGTCCAAGAGGGGCCTGGATGTATTTCTGGAGGTAATAATATTACAGGTTAAAGTTACTAAAGAGGGGTCGTTGATCCAGGGAGTTATTCTGATGCCTGATTGGAGTCGGGAAGGAATTTTTTACCCTAAAGTGGGGAAAATTGGCTTCTACCTCACAGGGGATTTTGCCTTCCTCTGGATCGACTTATAGGAAAACAGGCCGAACTGGATGGACAGATGTCTTTTTTCGGCCTTATAAACAATGTTACTATGTTACTATGAGTGCACTACAGGGGAAAATGAAAAAATTCAGGGGCTCTAAAGGGAGCATTATAACTACCGAGTGCACTGAGTGGGGCATTACATCTACTGAGGGCACTATAGGGGTTCACTATAACTACTGAAGGAACTACTGAAGGTGGGCATTATAACTACTAGGTACACTACAGGGGCATTATAACTACTAGGTACACTACAGGGGCAGTATAACTACTAGGTACACTACAGGGGCATTATAACTACTTGGGGCACTACAGGGGTGCCTTATAGATCAACCTTATTACTATGGGGTGCTTTATAGAGGGGCTTTATTACTACTGGAGGTACTGGAGGCATTATTGCTATTCAGAACAAAATGGAGGACACTACTGCTAATGGGGGCACACTTGTGGAGCATTATAACTATTGGGGGCATTTTAAGGGGCATTATTACTAATTAGGTCAATCTGGGAGAGAATTATTACTATTGGTGGAACATTGGTGAGCAATATTACTATGGAGCGACTGTCTGTATGACACTATTATTTCTTCAGTATAGTGTTTGGGGAGATTGGGGAGCACAGTAGTCACGGTATTTGGGGTAGCAAAAGGATAACACTGATGGGGTAACAGGAAGGGGGGACGATGGAAAAGTGAGAAATCTAAGATGACTGGCAAACTCTGCAGAGACCAAATGTGGTTGAAAGAAGTTGATATGGTGGCATGGAACTAATGGAGAAGACAAGGAAAGGGAATGTCTACAGACATCACTGGGTGTGGTTTGGTAGCACTGAAGGTGTTGTCCATCCAAATACAATAGATACAGTTGGATTAATAATTTGTCACAGGGATGGGGGGAATCAATTCATTTTTGTGCCTCAGACAGTAAAAATGCTAGAATTGTCTCTTCTGCACATTATCACATTCTATGTTTTCTATGTCCCATCTCCTAAAAAAAAAAGTGACTGAAAAGCTGCATATACTACAAAATAATACTCATAAAAACTACTGCTCATCCCATTATAAAAAAGCAAACAACCAAACCTCAGAATTAGTTTTCTTTTCCATCCCCTTGACAAGGAAGTTTTTCAGTGCATTATATAAACTCCAAGATGGTGCCATTTAAAATATAAAATACATCTCCTCGCGAAAAGAAACAAAAACATTTTAAAAATGTGGAGACATAAATATTTTACTTCCAAGCTAACCATTTTGTTCCTGCACACTGTTGAGATCTTTAAATGGCTGACAGAGTTGAGGTCTGTGTATACAGCACAGCATAATTCCAGTTGGGACCAGTACTGGTGGTGTCAGGACCCAGAACACTCTAACCAAGTAAGTGGAATATTATTTTTTGTCCTGAGGCCATGCTCAACCACCTCTAGATTTTTTGGGGTCTTAGACAACCCCTTTAAAGCTTCCACTGAGCTCAATAATACATTTATAAGCAGTGAGTTTATGAGAAATGTAGGCAATCCTTAAAAAAATTTGTCCCTTAAAAAAATAAGGACTTTGGTCCATAATTCATGTTCTTTAGGAGAAGACAGAACTACCAGACATGTGATCCAACTTACTGTAGGTCTGTACGGTTATCTCCCTGGACTTGACTGTGTGGACCTCTGACCCCAGTAGTAGGACGGCCTCACAGGAGAAGTCCTTAAGGTTGTCACTGCGATGAGCTGTGAATGTATGTAAGTGACTCACAGTTCTTCTGTTCACCACATGTGGTCCTTCATAGGATTTAGTGTCAATGACGTCCCCTCCTCTGCTGATGTTTATGGTAAGATACTCCAAAGGAGCAACTTCATGAACCGTACAGTTGATGGTATATTCTTTTCCTTCCTCTAGCTCAGTTGGCAGGTCTATAGTGACATCGGAAGGCAGAGCTGCAACGACATCATATGTATATTCATATTAATATATTAATACAGGGAGACGTTGTTTGGCTTGATGCATTACTCACCATGAATTGGTCATACATTTTCATACATAAGAGACTATTTGTGTTTCATTTCAATTCTGAAGCTCCTTGTCTGCTGCCACTGAATAGAATTTCTTTGCTCCCAAACAGAGGAACAAAATACATGAGGATCTAAAATTTTTTCTCAAAGCTGAAGGTTTGCTACAGTTGTATCCAATCTAGACAACTCTCTGTGAGGTAAGGACTGACACATTTTACCTGCAAGATACATTGATGGAAATGATCAGGATAGGAGAAAGGTATGTGCCCCTGGTGTATGGTCTAAACTGGAAACAATTATAGCAAACCTTCAGATGTGAGTTTTACGTCTATTTTGATTTTGAGCCAAGACATTCTTCCCTCCACTAAAAGCAAGCAAATATCTTTAAATAATAGAGAAATGAAACCTGGAGCACAATTACATCACTGGGGCCTAAAGCAGATCTTAATAGTATGTGAGACTTAAAGGGGGGCACTACAATTGTATGATGCACATCATGGGTCCATTTACAGTGTGGGTCACTATTACAGTCTGGGCGACTATTACTGTCTGAGTGATCATCTGTCTAGTACTATTGTTTTCAGGTGCTATTATGGAAGTCTGGGCCATATAGAGAAGAAAAGGGCAAGTTAAAGACTCCAATCAGAGGACACAGTTGTGAGGCCAATCTTATCCAATTAATATGGAAAAAACGTAGAAATGTTCTAGTGCACTGGACCCAATGCCTTGCAAGTGCTCCCTAAAAAGGACAGAATTATCATTTATTATCTGGTAGTGGCAGGTAATAGTTGGTGGTAGATAATTTTCTTGGGTACTGAGAATTATAAAATAGTTTTGTCAATACCTAGTAACATTTCTCTATATACATATTGTTCATATCATGAGAAATACCTGTGTGTCCCAGTTCAGATTAGTACTCCCAAATGTAATGTTTATCAGAATTCTAGCAGTAACTGGATGGTTAATCTAAGTTACTAGAGGGAAGTTCCCAGTTAAAGATCTTCTGAATCTACAAAAGTGTCTCTCACTCTGGAGGACCCAACATGTGTAATGCTTCATTTCTCCTCTGGTGGTGCTGCAGTGAAACTGAACACTTGCTGCTAAGTTTCCTTGCAGAATACAGCTGATCACTAGAGGTCCTAACAGTTGGAAAATATGTAGTCTGCTTGTGATTTCGGAGTCCTTCCAATAAAAACCTTTTAAGAAAAAAGATCCTGATTGTTGCCTTTGATATATAATACACTACTTACCATATGCCATGACTTGGGTTTGACTTGTTAAAGATTCATCTCCAGAGTCAAGCATGCAGACACACGTTGAGCTCTCCCAGTCACGGACAATCACTTGCACTGCCAACCAGTTGGGCCCCCTCTTGATCTGATTCTTATATAACCTGCTATCGTAGTATGTTTGATCAGGTTTGGGAGTAGAACAGTTTAGCCACACGGCCTCTCCTAATGGGACAAACACCTCAGAACTTATGGCTCCGAAATCCATGTCCTGCGGCCTCACTGCAAAGGAAATCACAAAGCATTAATATATAATGGAATAACTAGAATGTGGAGATGAGCAAATCCATTCTAAACCAGAATCATCATGATTGTCACAAAAATTCCTTTAATTAGTTGTAATGTGCCATTTTATCTGGGGAACAATCAATAGGAGAAATAAAATGGCCGCCGTCCTATTAGTACATACAGAACCTGTCCTAATCACACAGGAGGACAAGTTAATTCCTCCTCTCTGCTTCTCTCAAGTTACATCCTCCTCTCTGCTCTGCTTGTCAGGGATTATGATCCTGAATACAGCTGATAAGATCTTCGGCTGAAGCTAGTTAGGAAAGGAATTAGTGAGGAGACATGAAGTACAGAGAGGATGGACAGGACAGACTCTGGTAATGGAGTCTGCATACAAGAGCTGCTGCTCCTTAGCCACATCCCCACCTCCTCTCTGTACTTTATGTCTCCTCATGAACTCCATTCCTACAGAGATTCAGCTGAAGATCTTATTAGCTGTATGCAGGATCATAATCCCTGACAAGCAGAGCAGAGAGGAGGAAGGAGTAGGTAACTTGTCCTGCTGCCAAAGGTTTTGTATTTTCTAATAGGGCGGCATCCATTTTATTTCTCCTAATGATTGCTCCCTAGACAAAACGAGCCATTATAACTAATGAAAGTTATATTAGTAATATTTAAGTATTTTCAGTAATTGTATTTTCCTAATTCCAAGTTCACTTGACCTTTGCCTGGGCCCCAACCATTAGACTTGCCCAAAATGCTTTGCAGACAGCCTGAAAGCCAATCAGGAGGCAGAATATGAGCTGGTCTATCAGGCTGTGTGTTAGCTGTGAAGTAGAGATGCCATTTTGAGCTCAGTCACTGATGTGAGAGGATGTGTCTGCCATGTCTCTGACAAACATCAATTACAGACTCCAGCCAACCATGTTAGGGTCTTGCAAGGGCAGTGTAGGGTTTGTGAAGAAGATATATTTAGTTAGGATTGAATTACTAGGTAGAAAGTCAGGTTTTATCAGTAGGGAGAGCACAGGGGCAGTTAGTGCACTGTCTTATAGTGAGGGCAGCAGCTGGAGTTGTTCATGTCTTGCACAGTAAAAAGATAATCTAAAGAGAAAGTACTCTTTTTATTTGGAACATGAGCCAGATGTTTTTGTCCAAAAACCTGTTGCAAAGCTTCACCAGCGGCATGTAGCTTGCTGCATAAGCAGAGAGATTGTGCCTTTTTCTTTTCAAAAACGTGCTGCAATTCTTCTTCTATAAGTGTGCAAATAATCTTGGTTTAGTGCGGCAATCCAAGTGTATGGTATAGTGTGATTTCAGCCAGGGTACATGCAATTGGGACTCTAATTGTTACCTAAAAAAACTGTTGCAATTCTGCTACCATTTATTAGAGCACATTTTAGTGTGTCAATAGCAGTTTATATTGTGTTCCCAGCCATGGAATGTGTAATTAATTCTTGCCACAAAAACTACTGAAATTTTGTTAAAGTTTATTAATTGGTATACTAAATCTGTGACTTTTTATTGTTTAAATAGGCCTCATAATAATATGTCTGGTAAATGACAGAGTGAAAAATAAAAGACTCATGCCTCATCATCCATGAGTGAGAATGGGGGTAGCTGTAGTAGTGCAAATAACAGTAGCAGCAAAGTAGGCACTACCTGTCCGGCCAGTGGTAGTAGCAGCAGCAGGCCACAGCTCTCCCTCGCTTTCGGTAGGTGATTATTATTGAGGATGAGATTGTGGACTGAATGGCTCAGTCATCCTCTCAATCATAGCAGGATGATGTCAATGTCACCTTTGAGCCAGGGTTCAGTGTATTCTTCCTGTTCTTCTTCCTTGTGGCCCAGAGAACCTTTCACTTATATCATCTCCATCTTCACTTCCCCCTTATACTGGAGTGCCTTTGTTTTTTCCTAAGAAGAGCCAACAACATCTCATGTGCTATGGAAGATAATCAAGATAGTATTTCTATTGATGAGTTGTGTGAGAACAGTGTTTGGACGGCCATGAGGAGGAGGTTCAGGCATGGCCATGGGGACCCAATGACTCAAATGTATAGCTGTGTTGGCTGTGGTGATGGTAGTAGTAGTGGCACTTGTAGACATGGTTGTGGTGGTAGGGGCAATGATAGCGTGGCTACATTGGCACTTGAAGCAAATACAGAGAAGGCAAATATGGCTATGTATAGCCTGAACAACTAGGTACAGTCCTACCTAGACTTTGGCCTTTATCCTGCACATACCCTGTTCCCTGACCCCATGGACTTCTGGGAAGGCAGACTGGAACAGTGGCCAGAACAGTTCCATTTGGTTCTTTCTGTACTGTTTTGTCCATGCCACTACAAGTTCCATGCCACTACCATTACCTCTACACAACCACACATCTACTGTCTTGCAACTACTACTACTACCCCTACAAAGCCGCACATCTACTATGTTTGGTTCCATGCTATGCTGCCACTGCTTCTCCTACTATTGCTGTTACCCTTACACAAGCCACACATCTCCTTTCCATCCACACTGTACTGCTGCTGCTCCCAAAAAAGGCAGAATTTTTGGATGCTTGTTCAGAACTGTTTCTTTCAATACTACTGTGTATGTTTTAACATGGGCAGGCATCTACCCCTGGTAAACGATCATTTTTGGTCGCTTGTTCAGAACAAGCTCTGTTTCCTCCGCAACTACTATGTGTGTGTATAAATACAGGCAGGCATCTGCCTCCATTGAGGCATAGTTTTTGGACCACTTGATCAGAACAAGCCTTTTTCAATACTACAGTATGTGCATAAACATTTGCCCCTATAAGAGACAATTTTTAAAAATATTTTTAATTTTAAAAACCATAATAAATACAATGGCAGTGTGTTTTTAAATAGGCTGTTTGTTAATGCTGTCAACCATGCTTTTACCCATAGCTATATATAAAAGTTATATAAAAGCTATAAAAGTAGGGGGAGAGATTAAAAATGTTAAAAAAAAATAAAAAGAGAGAAAGACAAGAGTTTAAATAAAATATAAGTCCTAGGAGACATCAGAATTTCATATGCCAATTTGCAGGCCAATTGCAGAAATTTTGATTTTGGTAGAATCAATTCGGGCTCAAATATCGAATTTTCTTTTCGACCGATTCAGAGAGAAATTATCTCATCCCCACCCCCACCAGGTGACATATATTGCTAATATAGCTATACAGTGTTTTATTAGATGGCGAAAGCCTGGTACACACAGTACCCAGGTCTGGTGGGAGCTATGGGCGTCCGCAACTTGAACTATTATTTAACCCACAGATTGAAATGTGTAAAAAACAATGACAGCACTGCTGTATTTTTTGTCTTGCCTCCCTATAAAAACAATAAAAAGTGATACAAAAGCATGTACCCTAAAATAATACTATTAGAAACTACTGCTCATACTACAAAATAAAGTCATTTATACCACACAAGGATCTCCATGAAAACTAAACCCTAAAAACTGCAGTATTTCAAAAACAGTCACCACATCATGAAGGTCAATATAGGCCACGATCATAAAGGTGATTGGCTATGTATACAGCACATCATTCTGTGGGGACCAGAAGCTGGAACCAAGATGCTGTGAACAGAAGAGAGGATTTTTTTATGTTTTTTTTTTTTTAGGACTTAGGCAACCCCTTTGAAGCTCTCAGTGATCTCAATAATGAATTCATAAGCAGCGAGCTCCATCTGTTGGAAGATCTTAAGAAGAATGTCTCTTAAAATGAGGACTTTGTCCAAAATTCACATTCTCTAGAAGAAGACATAAGTTACAGACCTGTGATTCAACTTACTGTAGGTCTGTACGGTTATCTCCATGGACTTGGCTGGGTGGACCTCTGACCCCAGTCGTAAGATGGCCTCACAGGAGAACTTCATAAGGTTGTCACTGCGATGAGCTATGAATGTATGTAAGTGACTCACAGTCCTTCTGTTCACCACGTGTGGTCCTTCATATGATTTAGTGTCAATGACATTCCCTCCTCTGCTGATGTTTATGGTAAGATACTCCAAAGGAGCAACTTCATAAACCGTACAGTTGATGGTATATTCTTTTCCTTCCTCCAGCTCAGTTGGCAGGTCTATAGTGACGTCGGAAGGCAGAGCTGCAACGACATCATATGTATATTCATATTAATATATTAATACAGGGAGACACTGCTTGGACTGATGCATTACTCACCATGAACTGGTCAAACATTTTGAGACGTAAGACACACATTTTTCTGTTTCATTTCAATTCTCAAGCTCTCTGACGCTGAATAGTATAGAATAATTTGCTCCCATGTAGAGGCGAAAAATGCTTGAGGATCTAGCATACTTCAGACAGCTAGGCACTGTCTGTACACTGGCTGGAAAAAGTTATCATGGTGATCTGGGCCAGATAATAAAAGGGTGAGTTAAAGACTCCAATCTGAGGAAACACCTATGAGGCGAATGTTATCCGATTCAGGGGTGGATTGGCCATAGACATTACAGGGAAATTTCCCGGTGGGCCAATGCCTGTCTGAGCCCTCCTTATGGCCGGCCAATGGAAGTTTTTGTGGATGTATTTTGTGCTGCTGGCAGTATTTAGTGATGGACTGTGGTATTTGGCTCTGTTGGGTGGTATATTGTGACACAATATGGTATTGCTGGCCCTGCCTTCCATCAATTTGTACCCAACTACAAAATGAGGCCACTTTTAGTATTTTTTCCAGGGCCACTTTAAGTTCTCAGTCAGTCCCTGATCCCATTAATATATAAAAAATAGATAAAAATGCTCTAGTGGGACACTCTGCAGTCTGTTCGTGGTTAGGGAGCCATTCTAATAAAAAAAAAATGAAGTGTACATACCCTTTAAAAATAAGCACCCTAATTGTAGCTTTTCATATATAATATAGTACTTACTGTACGCCATGACTTGGGTGTGACTTGTTAAAAATATGTCTCCAGAGTCAAGCACGCAGACACATGTTGAGCTCTCCCAGTCACGGACAATCACTTGCACTGCCAACCAGTTGGGCCCCCTCTTGGTCTTCTTCTTGTATAATCTGCTATCATAGAATGTTCTAGAAGGTTTGGGAGTAAAGCATTTTAACCACACGGCCTCTCCAAATGGGACGAACACCTCAGAACTTATGGCTCCGAACTCCAACGTGTCCTGGGACCTCACTGCAAAAGAAATCAAATGATATTTAATTGAATACCTGGAATTTTCCCTCCCAGGTGACACATGTTACTAATATAGCTATACAGTGTGTTCTTGGATGGTGAAGGCCTGGTGACCAGAATATGTCCTCTCACATATCCATTGATGGCAAAATAAAAAAAAAATTATATCATATGATCATCTCCAAAATTAGTAAACCCAAAGATTACACAATCAATGTTTTTCCCAACCCCCCCAAAAATAATTTCCGTGCATTATATGTACTCCAAATAGGTACCATTTAAAATACAACTGCTCTCAATGGTGTCCACGGAACTCAGCGCAGTGTTGGGGCCACCCAAAGTCAGCCACTGCACTCAGCCACCTCTAGATTGTTTAGGTCTCAGAAAACCCCTTTAAAAGAGTTTTCTGGGAATCATATGGTTTTTAACATATTCAAATAGTTGTTTTCCCTTTCATGTAAATATATCCCTCTGGTTTGTTTCCATCCTGTATGTAGTACTTTCTGTTTTTGCATCCAACCAAACCCATGATGCACTTCTCTTTTCTCTATGCAGCTCCAGCACCGCCCTCAACAACACCCAGCTAGTTTATAGCCCCTCCCACTAGCTAGTTACATAGACACTCCCCCATCACTGCCCCACTCATGGACATAACATCACAGGAAATAAGAAAGAGATGCATGAACATGGTCATGTGACCACAGCCCAGAAAAGAAAATAGAAGCGATAAGGGGAAAATAAATACATTACAAAACTACAGATACCCTTCATAAATTATTATTTTAAAGGATGTTGATGCAAACTGGAAACCCCTTTATAGGTTATGTACACCTTTTGGGGCCTTTTTTAATTGCGTTTTACTCTGAAGTAAAAATATTTTTTAAAATTAGTCTTTATTAAATATGGTCAGTTACGGTATTTCAGTCTGTTTGCAGGCTGTCTCATCTGATGTTCCATGTGTAGCTTTTATATCTGATCTCCTGACCTCATGAACAATTATTTAAGAAATATTCTTATCAGTTGACAATATAATGAGTCCATAGGTTTCCATTGCCTTTAAAGTGTAACTGTCATGTATTCATTAAAAAAAAAAATCTGTTTTAGCATATGTTACTGCTGCAGCAGCATTTTAGTTCGAGTAATCTTTAGTTTCTTCTCATAACACTGTTTTCCTTGAGTTTTTCCCTTAGTTATGGCTGTTTTGAACCCTACAATATGAGGATCTTCTCAAAATGGCTCCTCTGCCAGTTCTCTGAGGCCAAAACTGCCTTCCCTCACTTCACATACACACTTGCTGTAGCCAGCAGCGTCCTGCCAGCCAATCAGATTGGATTACTGAGAGACACGCCTCCGCACTCTGAAGCCTAATGCAGGCATGCAGTGTGAAGGACCGCCCCTCTGCCTTCCTGTCTTCTTAGATGAGCCATAGCAACAGTCTTTTAAGGGACCAATGGAAAGTAACAGGGGACATTAATGAAAGCTGTAATTTTAAGGTAATTACAGATCTTTTGACAATTATTGACAGACTAACTCAGGTATACATGTCTATCTCTAATAAACTAGCAAATAATAAAATGTGACAGTTACATTTTAAAGCTGTCATTGAGCTCAATATTAAATTCATAAGTATTGAGCTCCCCCTGTTGGAAATGTTAGAAATCCTTAAAAATGTTTCCCCCTAAGACTTTGGTCCATAATTCCCATTATCTAGAAGACAAAAATGCAAGACTCGTGATCCAACTTACTGTAGGTCTGTACAGTTATCTCCGTGGACTTGACTGTGTGGATTTCTGACCCCAGTCGTAGGATGGCCTCACAGGAGAAGTCCTTAAGGTTGTCACTGCGACGAGCTGTGAATGTATGTAAGTGACTCACAGTCCTTCTGTTCACCACGTGTGGTCCTTCATAGGATTTAGTGTCAATGACGTCCCCTCCTCTGCTGATGTTTATGGTAAGATACTCCAAAGGAGCAACTTCATGAACCGTACAGTTGATGGTATATTCTTTTCCTTCCTCCAGCTCAGTCTGCAGGTCTATAGTGACGTCGGAAGGCAGAGCTGCAACGACATCATATGTATATTCATATTAATATATTAATATTGGTAAATGCTATTTGCTTTGATAACTCACCATGAACTGATCCAAACTTTGAAAACATAACACACACTTGGGGGAGAGGGGGAAGAAATTTATCATCTCCCTGCGCCTTGGGTTTAAAGAGTGGCAAAATGAGGTAGGCTCTATTTCATAGAGGGCTTAAGCAGATGTCAGTGATGGGTAGTGTGTCAGAAGGTGCTGAGGTCCCTATGGGGAAGAACATGATAGAGAAGTGGTAGAAAGGGCTCTATTAGGGCAGTAAGCACATAAGGTTGAGGAGATACTGTTGAGGGCAGATAACACATAAGATATCAGGAATTCTGTTGGACCATGGGTACAAAAGCAGGCCTAGAAGTTGGTGGCGGCTCTATGGGAGTCAGAGGCCTAGAAGGTACAAGCATCTCTGTAAGGGGAGGCAGGGCATGGATTACAGGGGACAGAATGTGGTAGGGGCTCTGTGGGGGCAGGGGACACAGAAGGTGTCAAGGGCCCTTGGAGGCAGTGGCAACACAGAAACTTTCATACAGGGTGCCATCTAACCTAAGGTTGATCCTGCCCTTGCAGAATATAGCAGATCACTGACGTTCCTAGCAGTCGGACACTCTGCAGTCTGCTTGTGATTAGGAAGACCTTCTTATGGAAAAATGGAATGGACATACCCCTTAATGCTTGATATATAATATACTACTTACCATATGCCATGACTATGGCATCACTTGTTAAAAATTCATCTCCTTTGTCAAGAACACAGACACATGTTGAGCTCTCCCAGTCACGGACAATCACTTGCACTGCCAACCAGTTGGGCCCCCTCTCCACCTTATTCTTGTATAATCTGGTATCATACAATGTTCTGTAAGGTTTGGGAGTAGAACAGTTTAGCCACACGGCCTCTCCTAACTGGATGAACACCTCAGAATGTATGGCTCCGAACTCCAACGTGTCCTGGGACCTCACTGCAACAGAAATCACAAGGTTTATAATGGGATATAGAATGAAATAACTGGAGTCCCAGGAGAATTTTCCCTCCCAGTGACAAATATAGTTATACAGTGTGTTCTTGAATGGTGAAGGCCTAGTGATCACAGTACCCAGGTCTTGGTGGGTAAGGTATATTAGAGTGACTACAACCTAATCCCGGTTATTCATTTATGATCTTTGCAGAGATTGAGCATATGTAGAGTGGGACTTTTCTTTACAACCACACAATATAGAGTAGTGTTGTTGAGAAACTGAACGAGAAGGGTGGTAGTCCCCTCCGTCATAGCTGGGCTATGGGAAATAGGCACTGCAAATGAGGGTCTAGTTGATAACCACCATACAGTGCCCTTTATGGTTTCTTCACTTCTCATGATATGAATGTGCAGGGAGTCTCTAAGGAGCAGGTGCAGAGGATGGGAGTGGTAGTGGCTCCAATCAGATGTTGTGTCATGGCGTACGCCCTCAGGACAATGTTCCCTGGGGATTGGTGCAGTGGAAAGCTAACTTGAGGAATGAGGCTAGAAGTAAAGGAATAAAAATCTCTCTTTCATCAGTGCAAAAGATAAACTGTAGAACTTCCAACAGTTGTTTGGACAAAGCGAAATATCTATCCCCAGATGATGAGGTATACTGGCTGGCAAAGTGGCAGTTAATGGTACCTCTGGTATGCTATCTTGCTGATGCCTCTCTCCTAATTTTCTGGCTAACAGCTGTGTGCTTGCACTTGTGGCTATGAGTGTCCACTGTATAATGCTGGCTTTGAGTATGCCTGGCCTGAATGTAATCCATGTGATGGGTGTCTGAGCCATAGTCCCTCACCTGCAGCAAGATCTGGTCACTCTGCTGGCTGTAAACAGTGAAGCTTTTCAGGTATCTGTGTATTTGATATTCTTGCAGTCTCTCTGGAGTGGTGGTCGTAGAGAAGACTTGGATCTAATGCTGGTCCCTAAGACCCTTGGAGCAGGAACAATTTGATGTGCTTTCTCAGTCCTCACTCGTCCTGCTGAAATTCCCCCTTCTGCGGGGAAGCAGAGCCAGCCCACTCCTAATAAGAGGGGAGGAATGGAATGGTTAGTCCCATTCCTAGCACACACCACTGCTAGTCAAACCCCAACTGCTGGTGTACAGTGTAAATGGGAACCTGGTAAAACATAACACAAGAAACAATTTTAGATACCGCCACGTCTGGAGCACTGCAAATGACATTAAAGGGGTATTCCCATCTTGGACAATGGGGGCATATCGCTAGAATATGTCCCCATTGTCCTATAGGTGCGAGTTCCACCGCTGGGGCCCGCATCTATATCGAGAACGGGGCCCCGAAAGTGAAGGAGGGCGCACCGCGCATGCACGGCCCGTTACCCATTCATTTCTATAGAGCCGACGGAAATAGCCAAGCTGGTGCTCGGCTATTTTCGGCGGCCCCATACAAATGAATGGAGGGCGGCCGCGCATGCGCGCTGCGCCCTCCTTCACTTTCGGGGCCCCATTCTCGATATAGGTGCGGGTCCCAGAGGTGGGACCAGCACCTATAGGACTATGGGGGCATATCCTAGCAATATGCCCCCATTGTCCAAGATGGGAATACCTCTTTAACTAAGGTGTCTTTAATCCACTGGCAATGAGACACTCAACTGTAAATGAGTTCCTATTTTCTCTCTGCAGTACCCCAAGCATGGGGGTATCTGCAATGTTTGTTTATTTTATGTTTTACCATGTTCCTGTTTAAACTGTAAACCAGCAGATGAGATTTAGCTGGCAATGGTTGGTGGTAGGTATGGAACTTACAATCCCATTCCTCCCCTCTTGTTAGGAGTGGACTGATTCTGCTTCCTGCCAGGAGACTGAGTTCCAGAAAGACTAGTGAGAAGTGAGGAAGCACAGTCCACTACTTCAGAGAGACTGGAAGAATACCATAAGCATACAGATACCTGAAAATTTACAGTATTTATAATCAGCACAGTCACAAGCAAGCCACAGCTTTACAGACCCTGCTGCAGGTGGGGGACTACGACTCAGACACCCATCACCTAGATCACATCCAGGCTAGACCAACTCAATGTCTGCATTACACAGTGGGCTCCTACAGCCACATGTGGCAGCTTTCAGCTGTTAGACAGAAGTTCAGGGAGGAGACATTAGCAAGACAGTATACCAGAGGTGCCATTATATGCCACTTTGCCAGCCACCATACCCCATCATCTGGGAAAAGAAATTGCACTGTATACAACTACTCCCATCCTCTGCAACAGCTTCTCAGGGGCTCACATTACTGTCCATTTCTCAAGGTTTATTACAGGAGCTTCTGGCAGTGCTGATATTTTAACAAAAAGAAATATTAATACATATAATATATTAATATAAAATATAAAAAAAACTATGAAAATATGAATGAAAGCCCATGGCGTTGTATGCTAACTCCTTAACACTCTAATGAGGTCATTTATGAAACAGAAATAAGGTAAATTAGGCATATTTCTGGTGCAGGTCCGTTGCGCCACAATCGGTGACTTCTCCCCGCTCACGCCAGGTCTTAAAAAAGTGGGGGTGGCATGGCCGGGGACAGACCGCCAGGCCCGTTTCATTTATCATTTTTTATGTCTGGTTTAAGGTAGAAAATGGTCTAAATGTAAGACAGCTAGAAAGCTGTCTTATAATTAGAAGTGGCGGATGCCTCTTTATAGCTCTGGCGGATCAACCACCAGCACAGGGGTTTATTAAGACTGGAGGCTAAAACGCGGGTCTTAATAAATATACCCCTAAATATCTACTTCTAAGCTGATGTAACCATTCTGCACACATTATTATTGATAGCACTGACTGACCAGCGTACATCTATATAGTACATCATACATTCAGCGGGGACAGGAGCCATAGAGCTGGGACCAAGAAGTTCTGACCTTACATCATGTGCATCTTCCCCATGCTTTCTTTTAAATTTGGACTGTCCTGAACCATTTTCCCCATATAAGCCAATCACTCTGGTTTATTTCCATCCTGTATGTAGCACTTCCTGTTCCTGTATCCAACCAAACCCATGATGCACTTCACCTTCCTCGGCCACAACTCCAGTACCGCCCCTAACAATACCCACCTAGTTAATAGCTCCGCCCACCCAGCTAGTTAATAGCTCCTCCCACCCAGCTAGTTACAAAGACACTTCCCTATCACTGCAGCTGTTGCTGCTTTGACACGTCCATGGATCGAACATAACAGGAAATAAGAAAGATCTGCATGGACGTGGTCACAGCCCAGAACGGTAGATAGAAACAAAAAAGGGATGAGAAATGCATTACAAATTACAGATACCATCATTGACTGTTCTTAAGGATGTTGATGAAAACAGGAAAACCCATTTAAAGATCTCACTGAGCTCAATGATGAATTCCTTTGGCCCATATTTCCCTTGAAGAAGACAGAAATGCCAGATATGTGATCCAACTTACTGTAGGTCTGTACGGTTATCTCCGTGGATTTGACTGTGTGGATCTCTGACCCAAGTCGTAAGATGGCCTCACAGAAGAAGTCCTTAAGGTTCTCACTGTGATGAGCTGTGAATGTATGTAAGTGACTCACAGTCCTTCTGTTCACCACATGTGGTCCTTCATATGATTTAGTGTCAATGACATCCCCTCCTCTGCTGATGTTTATGGTAAGATACTCCAAAGGAGCAACTTCATGAACCGTACAGTTGATGGTATATTCTTTTCCTTCCTCTAGCTCAGTCTGCAGGTCTATAGTGACGTCGGAAGGCAGAGCTGCAACGATATCACAAGTATATTCATGTTAGTTTATTAATATTGGGAGACGCATGTTCAGATGAATTGTCCCAATTGTAACGCTTATCATAAATTCTTGCGGGATGTGGTTGGAAATGAATCTATGTTACTAGAGGGAAATTCCTAACCCACGACCCCTTCTGTTAGCCAGAGCAGAGGTCAGCTACAAAAACTGTCTCTCGCTCGCTCTGGAGGACCTAACATGTGTAGTGCCTTATTTCTCCTGTGGTGGTGCTGCAGGGAAATTGAACACTTGCTGCCAGGTTCCCTTGCAGAATACAGCTGATCACAGGAGGTCCTAGCAGTGGGACACTCTGCAGTCTGCTTGTGATTAGGGAGCCCTTCTAATAAAAAATGTAGTGGACATACCCTTTAATAAAAAGCACCCTGAATGTAGCTTTTGATTTGTATTATGCTACTTACCGTACGACATGACTTGGGTGTGACTTGTAAATATTTCATCTCCAGTGTCGAGCATGCAGACACACGTTGAGTTCTCCCAGTCGTTGACAATCACTTGCACTGCCAACCAGTTGGGCCCCCTCTTGGTCTGATTCTTGTATAATCTGCTTTCATAAAATGTTTGATCAGGTTTGGGAGTAGAGCAGTTTAGCCACACGGCCTCTCCGAATGGGACAAACACCTCAGAACTTATGGCTCCGAACTCCAACATGTCCTGGGACCTCACTGCAAAAGAAATCACAAGTCAGTGATATACAAGTGCATCTTAAAAAATTAGAATATATTTAAAAAGTTTTTTTGTAATTCAATTCAAAAAGTGAAACCCATATATTATATGGAGTCATTACAAACAGAGTGAACTTTTTCAAGCGTTTATTTCTGTTAATGTTGATGATTATGGCTTACAGCCAAGGAAAGTCAAAAGTCATTATTTCACAACATTAGAATTAGAGTTGAGCGAACGTGCTCGTAACGAGCACTGTACTGCTCGGATCCCCTGCGCTTGCATGGCCGCAGCCATCCGGATCCGTCCTCCTCACCCGACTGCAAGTCAGTGGGGATGGATCCATTTGGTATGACACACTCATGTGTCATACCAAATGGATCCGCCCCCATTGACTTACAGTCAGGTGAGGACGGATCCGGATGGCTGCGCAGCGGAGTGCAGGGGATCCGAGCAGTACAGTGCTCATTACGAGCACGTTCGCTCAAACTCTAATTAGAATATTATATTAGACCTACTGTAATTTTTTTTTTTAAACACAGAAATGTTGGGCAAATGAAAAGTCTGTACAGTAAATGCACTCAATAATTGGTTGGGGCTCCTTTTACATGAATGACTGCATCAATGCGGCGTGGCATGGAGGCGATCAGCCTGTGGCACTGCAGAGGTGTTATGGAAGCCCAGGTTGCTTTGATAGCAGCCTTCAACTCGTCTGCATTGTTGGGTCTGGTGTCTCTCATAGATTCTCTATGGGGTTTAGGTCAGGCGAGTTTTGCTGGCCAATCAAGCCCAGTGATACTGTGGTTATTACACCAGGTATTGGTACTTTTGGTAGTGTGGACTGGTGCCAAGTCCTGCTGGAAAATAAAAATTCCATCTCCAAAAAGTTTGTCAGTCAGCAAAGGGAAGCATGAAGGGCTCTAAAATTTCCTGGTAGACGGTTGCACTGACTTTGGTCTTGATAAAACACAGTGGACCTACACCAGCAGATGACATGGCTCCCCAAACCATCACTGATTGTGGAAACTTCACACTAGACCTCAAGCAGCTTGGATTTAGGCCTCTCCACTCTTCCTCCAGACTCTGGAACCGTGATTTCCAAATGGACTTTTGATGATATTCTAATTTATTGAGATGAACTTGTATGATGGATTAGCTGGAGTCCCTGGACAGAAGTTCAGGGGAGAGACATCAGCAAGATACTATACCAGAGGCGCCATTATCTGCCACTTTGCCAGCCACCATACCCCATCATCTGAGAAGAGCAATTGCTCTGTATGCAACTACTGTTGTATGTAGTACAACCCCTATTTGGCAATAACTAAAGAGAGACTTCTATTTTTTTTTTCTTCTGCCATGATTCCTTATACCACCTTTATACTGCATAGAGTGCCAGGGAGTAAGTGTCTGGAAGAGTACACCATGACACGTCATCAGGGCCACTACCACTCCCATCCTCTGCAAAAGCTCCTCAGAGGCTGACGCTACTGTCCATTTCTCAAGGTTTATTACAGGAGCTTCTGGCAGTGCTGATATTTTAACAAAAAGAAATATTAATACATATAATATATTAATATAAAATATTTGAAAAAAAACAATGAAAATATGCATGAAAGCCCATGGCGTTATATGTTAACCCCTTAACACTCTAATGAGGTTCATTTATGAAACAGAAATACGGTAAATTAGGCATATTTCTGGTGCAGGTCCTTTGCACCGCAATCAGTGGCTTCTCCCCGCTCACGCAAGGTCTTAAAAAGTGGGGGTGGCATGGCCGGCAGACCCGTCTCATTTATCATTTTTTATGTCTGGTTTAAGGTAGAAAATGGTCTAAATGTCAGACAGCTAGGAAGCTGTCTTATAATTAGAAGTGGCGGATGCCTCTTCATAACTCCGGCGGATCAACCACCAGCACAGGGGTTTATTAAGACCAGAGGCTAAAATGCGGGTCTTAATAAATGTGCCCCTAAATATCTAACTCTAAGCTGATGTAACCATTCTGCACACATTATTATTGATAGCACTGACTGACCAGCGTACATCTATATAGTACATCATACATTGAGCGGAGACAGGAGTCATGGAGCTGGGACCAAGAAGTTCTGACCTTACATCATGTGCATCTTCCCCATGTTTTATTTTAAATTTGGACTGTCCTGAACCATTTTCCCCATATTAGTCAATCACTCTGGTTCATTTCCATCCTGTATGTAGCACTTCCTGTTCCTGTATCCAACCAAACCCATGATGCACTTCACCTTCCTCGGCCACAACTCCAGCACCGCCCCTAACAATACCCACCTAGTTAATAGCTCCGCCCACCCAGCTAGTTACAAAGACACTTCCCTATCACTGCAGCTGTTGCTGCTTTGACACGTCCATGGATAGAACATAACAGGAAATAAGAAAGATCTGCATGGACGTGGTCACAGCCCAGAACGGTAGATAGAAACAAAAAAGGGATGAGAAATGCATTACAAATTACAGATACCATCATAGGTGATTGTTCTTAAGGATGTTGATGAAAACAGGAAAACCTATTTAACGATCTCACTGAGTTCAATGATGAATTCATTTGGCCCATATTTCCCTCGGAGAAGACAGAACTGCCAGATATGTGATCCAACTTACTGTAGGTCTGTACGGTTATCTCCGTGGACTTGGCTGTGTGGATCTCTGACCCCAGTAGTAGGACGGCCTCACAGGAGAACTTCATAAGGTTGTCACTGCGACAAGCTGTGAATGTATGTAAGTGACTCATAGTCCTTCTGTTCACCACATGTGGTCCTTCATAGGATTTGCTATCAATGACATCCCCTCCTCTGCTGATGTTTATGGTAAGATACTCCAAAGGAGCAACTTCATGAACCGTACAGTTGATGGTATATTCTTTTCCTTCCTCTAGCTCAGTCTGCAGGTCTATAGTGATGTCGGAAGGCAGAGCTGCAACGACATCACATGTATATTCATGTTAGCATATTAATATTGGGAGACGCATGTTCAGATGAATTGTCCCAATTGTAACGCTTATCATAAATTCTTGTTGAATGGGGTTGGAAATGAATCTGTGTTACTAGAGGGAAATTCCTAACCCACGACCCCTTCTGTTAGCCAGAGCAGAGGTCAGCTACAAAAACTGTCTCTCCCTCGCTCTGGAGGACCTAACATGTGTAGTGCCTTATTTCTCCTGTGGTGGTGCTGCAGGGAAATTGAACACTTGCTGCCAGGTTCCCTTACAGAATACAGCTGATCACAGGAGGTCCTAGCAGTGGGACACTCTGCAGTCTGCTTGTGATTAGGGAGCCCTTCTAATAAAAAATGTAGTGGACATACCCTTTAATAAAAAGCACCCTGAATGTAGCGTTTGATTTGTATTATGCTACTTACCGTACGACATGACTTGGGTGTGACTTGTAAATATTTCATCTCCAGTGTCGAGCATGCAGACACACGTTGAGTTCTCCCAGTCGTTGACAATCACTTGCACTGCCAACCAGTTGGGCCCCCTCTTGGTCTGATTCTTGTATAATCTGCTTTCATAAAATGTTTGATCAGGTTTGGGAGTAGAGCAGTTTAGCCACACGGCCTCTCCAAATGGGACAAACACCTCAGAACTTATGGCTCCGAACTCCAACATGTCCTGGGACCTCACTGCAAAAGAAATCACAAGTCAACGATATATGATAGAGTAACTGGAGTCCCTGGAGAATTTTCCTTCCCAGGTGACATATATTCTTAATATAGCTAGACAGTGTGTTGGATGGTGAAGGTCTGGTGATCACAGTACCCAGGTCCTGGTGGGTAAGGGATATAGTGTGACTATAACCTAGTCTCGGTTATCCATTTATGATCTTTGCATAGACTAAGTATACGTAGTGTGGGACTTTCCTTTACAACCACACAATATAGAGTAGTGTTGATAAGAACCTGAAAGAGAATGGAAAGAGTCCCCTCCATCATAGCTGGGCTATGGGAAACAGTCACAACGAGGATGTGGTTGATAACCACTATACAGCTGAATAGTGCCCTTTATAGTAATCCAGAATCATCTCTAATCCCTAGTTCTATTGTTTGCATGTACAGTATAAAAGTGTACTGCCATATTTTGTTTGCCGTTACTTTTGGAATAATGTAGTACTGGCACATGTTATTTGTGATTAAAAACGCAATTAAAAAAAAAAAAAACTTCTCTCTACTGTAAAACACATATTGCAAACTTGTCATGCGATTATGCCCCCCCCAACACACACACCAACAATTTAATAATGTAGTAAGGTGATGATATTTATGTATATTGTATTATTTACATTAAATTTCACTGGTATAAAAATGGTGTTATTGCCATAAAATGTTTTTGCTATAATGGAACACGTTTAACACCAGATATAATGCATGGGGAAAAATAAGCGCAATTGCTCAGCAGCAGAATGCTCTTGGAGTGCTGTGCTGGCAATAATAATATGTAGAAACTTGAGGTTTTGGAAAAAAAACTCTCTATATTCAAATAAGAAAAACAAGAAAGTTTTTTCCCTTGTAGGTGGCTGGTTTTGTAGCGCAGAACAGCAAGAATGAGGTCCTGAAGCAACTGTATTATTAAAGGGGTTGTCTCATCTTATGAAGTGGTACTTATGTTGTGTAATACCCTAATATAAGTAACTTACCAATATACTCTATGTGACCATAATGCCTCCTGTTTTCACTTCTCCCAATTTTCCTTGTCATTATAAACTGCTCCTCTCTAGTGGATATGGCCACCGCTGCAATGCCTTAGCAGTGGCCGCGCTTGTGCTGTGACAAGGGCCAAGGCCGACCATTCTTGTGGTCGGGATAGCGGGAACGAGCACTTGTCTTCCAGCGCATGCACATTAGCTCTTGTTCCCGGCCACCTACTATTGCCTTGAGTCTGAAGTGCCTTTTGGCACTAATCTCCTATGTGGTATGGAGCTGCCACAGTGTTGTTCCCCCCGGCTATCCTTATGATGTGCCGACAGAGGCTGCTACTGAATGATTAATAGCCCCGGGAGCGCAGACGTACAGGCTAGGGGAGGGAATTACAGCATCCCAGCACCGCTGGCCTGTGCTGCCACTAATCTTAGCACGCACCGCCCCCTAGAGCACCCGAAGTCCCGAGCTGAACACAGAAGGTGAGACAACCCCTTTAAGCATTCTGTCCCAGCCACTCACTCCCTCAGACTGCTTTCCCTGTTCAAAGTCCCTAGTATTGTACATTCCTATTTCCCTACACTATGCCTATTACACTAGATAAGATGCTTGCTTGTGACTCTGTAAACTGTCTAAGATCGTTTTATGTCGGACACATAGACCCATCCACCCTCATCAATAGTTCCACAGATGTTCTGCAAAGGCATCTCCCTGCCTGCTGCCACCCTTCACATTCAGACAGGTGATCCAACTTACTGTAGGTTTGTACGGTTATCTCCGTGGACTTGACTGTGTGGACCTCTGACCCAAGTTGTAGAATGGCCTCACAGGAGAACGTCATAAAGTTGTCACTCGGCCAAGCTGTGAATGTATGTAAGTGACTCACAGTCCTTCTGTTCACCACGTGTAGTCCTTCATAGGATTTTGTGTGAATGACATCCCCTCCTCTGCTGATGTATATAGTAAGATACTCCAAAGGAGCAACTTCATGAACCATACAGTTGATGGTATATTCTTTTCCTTCCTCTAGCTCAGTCAGCAGGTCTATAGTGACGTCAGAAGGCAGAGCTGCAACAAAATCACATGTATATTCATGCAGGGGCGTAGCAATAGGGGAAGCAGGGAAAACAGCTGCTTTGGGGCCCAGACCCACAAGGGGCCCCCTCAGGAGGGAGACTAAAAGATTTTATTGTCAGGCCCCCCTCAACAGTATTATACAATGACATTATATACAGTGACACTATAGAAAGCAGATGGAGAGGCTGTCAGGCCTTGTCTGGGAGAGCTCAATCTTGACTAGCCACAAGAGTGAGGGTTGCATGTGAGTTTGGGGTTGCGAGAAAGTTTCTGGGGGGGCCCCATTCAAAAATTTGCTGTGGGGCCCAGTTAGTTGTAGTTACGCCACTGTATTCATGCTAATATATTAATATAGAGAGACGGTATTTAGTTTGAGGCATTACTCACTATGAACTGGTCCAAACTTTGAAAAGTTAACTCTGGGGGAGATTTATCATCCCCATGCACCTTGCTTTTGTCATAAAAAAGTAGCAAAAACTTGTTTTTACCTTTTTTGAACACCATTGTGACTCAATGTAGTCTCAACAGGCGTCTTTACGGCATCTGTGCCAGTTTCTGAAAGGGGTATGGTGAAGGCAGTGCGTGGGTGAGGCTTAAATGGTGACTGATAACTATGCCAACTAAGGTAAGTGCTGGAGTAGATATCAGTCTGGCGCATGGACTACCGATGGAGGCGTTTAATTTATAATGAGGCCTGTTTCTTGTCATAAATAAAATGTCCAGATCCACAGCAAACAAGTCTGTGCTTTCAGTGATTATTACTGAGGAAGAGTGTCAGGGAGAGAGAGACTGCACCCAATTACAGTACCATCACAACATACAACTGATCTGAAAATTTCAACCATATTGTATAGTTGTTGGGGGAGGTTGGCGGGATATGGGCTTGTATTAAGGGAGTTCTCTCTCCACATCCCACAGCTGATTGACGGCCGCCCTCTCTCAGCAATGTTAGCAAACATATCAGTGATGGGAACGAAGGGCGTTCAGTCCTGTTAGATGTGAGATTTAGGCCCCATTCAGAAGAACATATTTTTGCGGGGCCGCATTATACGGCAAAAAATACACAAAAATACGGGGGCCGTCCGGCGTGTGTTCTGCAGCGCTCGGAACACACGCTCTGTGGCCCCATTGAAAATGCCTATACTTGTCCGCTTCAAAGGAGCCACGGCATGGAGCTAGCTTCGTGCGGCGGCTCCCGGCCGCATAGAGGTGAATGGGGCCGAATCTATTCCGCAATTTTGCGGAATAGATGCGGCCCCATTCACACGGTCGTGTGAATGGGGCCTAACATTTATACAAATTTGTAACCACAGAACATGTTACTGTGTGGGACATAAAAAGAGAACTATCATTGTTTGACACATATCATGGGTGTTACTGTGTGGTGCACTATTACATTGTGAGTTACTATTACTGCCTGGGTTGTCATCTGTCTGGCACTGTTCTTTTTAGATGCTGGAAGAAGTCATCATGGTGGTCTGAGCTAGATAGAGAAGACAAGGGAGAGTTAAAAACTCCAGTCAGAGGAGACACCGGTGAATCCAATCATGCCTCATTATTGTCTATAAATAGGTAAAAATATTCTAGGGTATATTGACTTTAGTGCTCATGTTGAGGATTTGCTAGAGTTTTGCAAAAGCAGTCAAGGCAGTACACTGTGATTGCTGTAGACTGCTGTATCTTAATATACTCTTTTGACATTTTATCTGGACAATTTTCTGAGGGTAGCGCACTCATGAAACCATGATACTGGGCCCAATGTCTTAAAACGTAAAAAGTTACTAATTCCTAAACCAAGACCCCTTCTATTAAACAGAGCAGAGATCAGCTACTAAAACTGTCTCTCACTCAGGAGGACCCGCAATGTGTAAGGCCTTATTTCTCCTGCGGTGGTGCTGCAGGGAAATTGAACACTTGCTGCCAGGTTCCCTTGCAGAATACAGCTGATCACAGGAGGTCCTAGCAGTGGGACACTCTGCAGTCTGCTTGTTACTAGCGAGCCCTTCTAATAAAAAAAAAAAATGAAGTGTACCCCTTTAACAAAAAGTACCCTGGTTGTTGCTTTTGATATGTAATATGCTACTTACCGTACGCCATGACAATTGTATGACTTGTAAAAATGTCATTTCTAGTGTCGAGCATGCAGAAACACGTTGAGTTCTCCCAGTCGTTGACAATCACTTGCACTGCCAACCAGTTGGGCCCCCTCTTGGTCTGATTCTTGTATAATCTGCTTTCATAGAATGTTTGATCAGGTTTGGGAGTAGAGCAGTTTAGCCACACGGCCTCTCCAAATGGGACAAACACCTTAGAACTTATGGCTCCGAACTCCAACATGTCCTGGGACCTCACTGCAAAAGAAATCACAAGTCAACGATATATGATGGACTAACTGGAGTCCCTGGAGAATTTTTCCTCCGAGGTGACATATGTTGTTAATACAGCTATACAGTGTGTTCTTGGATGGTGAAGGCTTGGTGACCACAGTACCCAGGTCCTGGTGGGTAAGGGATATAGTGTGGCTAGTCTAGTACCTACTCTCTGTTAATCATTTATGATCTTTGCAGAGACTGAGGATACGTAGCATGGGACTTTCCTTTATAACCATACAATATAGAGTAGTGTTGATAAGAACCTGAAAGAGAAGGCAAAGACCAGTACATAGCTGAACAGTGCTCTTTATGGTTCCTTCACGTATTGTTTTTTTGGGTGGTACTATCTCTCCTTGGGGAAAGAGCGCCTTAATTGGCATGAGAAGAAAGGGATCCAAATAAGCTCTTAACAATCTCTGCCTCTAATGCCACAAGATGTAAGACAGCTATCCTATAAGTCAACATATGACCTTTTAAACAGGCCTGACTCAGATATTAAATAAGCCAGCACCTCATCTGCAGACAGCTGTTTCAGGGTGATTACCCACTCACCCAGTTAAGCCTGTACTCTCTGCTCTGCACTAAGGAGGGGCAATCACCCCAAAGCAGGTTTCGGGAGATGAGGTGCGGGCTTGTTTATTATCCGAGTCATGTTTCAAGGCCTTGCTTACAGCTGAGTTGAACAGTGAACAATGCCCCCACCACATGCTTTATAAGGGAGTTCTCCATATCATCCAAAACGGACTGAATGCCCTTCTTCCCCATCATGCTTGCTAACATTGCTGAGAGAGAGGGGGGCCCTCAATCAGCTGTTGGATGTGGAGAGAGAAGTCCCTTAATACAAGACCACATCCTCCCCCCGCCTCCCCCCCCCCCAAGGCCTATTTAAATGGACAAACATTGACTTATGGGATAGGATAACTGGATAACTGCCTAAAGGCCCTTTTACACGGGCCGATGTGTCTCTCTGCCCGAGCGCCGATCAGCGATATCGGCGCTTGGGCAGGGAGCCTTTACACGGCCCGATGAATCGAGCGCCGGGCCGCACGAGTGATCGCTGTATCGCTCGTGTGGCCCGGAAGCTCCATACTGTCAGGCGCACATCGCCTGTTTACACAGGCCGATGTGCGCCCGACAGATTGGATCTTTTGTAGAAACCAAAAGATCCAATCAGCCGACGAACGAGCGTTTTGCTTGTTCGTCGGCAGATTAGGGCCACTTTTACACGGGCCGATTATCGGCACTAGCGTTCCTAGGAACGCTTTTTCGGCCGATAATCGGCCCGTGTAAAAGGACCTTTACATCTGGTGGCATCAGAGCTTGTTAAGAGCTCATTTGCATCCCTTTCTTCACTTGAATCACATTAAGTAAGTTGTCTTCAATGATTATCTTTAAACTGATATTTTGTGAAGGAAATCCACTGGCAATAACACACAGTTGTAAGTGAGGTCCCATTTTTGGCATAAATACAGCAGACCATACAATGCATTCAGAAAGTCTTCAGACCCTTTCACTTTTTTCACATTTTGTTATTTTGCTGCCTTGTGCTAAAATAAAAGTTTTTCCACCATCAATCTGCAGTGAATATCCCATAATGAGAATGCGAAAACATTGTTGTAGAGTTTTTTTTTTCTTCAAATTTATTAAAATGAAAAAAAGAAAAAAAATTCACATGGACATAAGTATTCAGAGCCTTTGCTAAGACTCATCTTTGAGATGTTTCTACACCTTGATTGGCGTCACCTGTGGTAAATTCAGTTGATCGGACATGATTTGGAAAGACACAGTCCTGGCCATATAAGGGCTCACAGCTGGCAATTCATATCAGAGCAAAAACCAAGCCACGAGGAGTAAAGAACTGCCTATAGAGCCCAAATACATGATTGTGGAGGCATAGATCTAGAAAATGGTACAAAAAAATTACTGCTGCACATTAAATGTAATTCAGTGAAGGCAAAAAAATTTGGAACAACCAGGAATCTTCCTAGAGCCTGTCACCAACTTACCTGTCTGGGTTCCAGCACTGTGGTCTGGGGCTGCCTGTGAGGAATATGACTTATGATTCCCTGCCAACCCCTTTTGTGTCACAGCCATGTCACATATGGCCAAATCAAAAACAGTACAATCAAAAACAGGATGGGGGGGGGTTCTGTTCCCAGAGATGTGTAGTGAGAAAACTCGAACCTTCCTGGCCTGAGTGGAGCCAGGCACCTTCTCAGAAGGAGGCCTACAGAGAATCTTCAACCACTCAGTGAGTTCAAAGGGATTTCTGCAGCCAGGCCGGCACCACAATTTCATAAGAATTTATTAAATTATGCTGCGACCTAGCCAAGAGCCGAGGACAGGTCTATGACCCCAGAGATGAGCGTGACGTGGCACCGGAACTTCTACGTGTCCAGGATCCACGGTTGGGGAGATATTTGTAACTCCTAGGAGAAACCCGGTAGCTTAGCTACATTTGGTCTCATAACATGCCTTGGCATGAGGTGGACCTACTGGCACAGGTGCTGTCATGATCGGACCTACCAGTGGGATGTTATGAACCATAACAGGTTTTGGAGATTTTTCTGGTCAGGCTGGAGGGAGGGGGAGAGTGACATCCTCAGGAGCAGAGGAGGTGGGAACTATGACGTTGACTTATCCTCAGGCTGCCCCGCCCTGCTATGCGCACGTGCCGTCTCCCTTCTCTCTTCCTGTCCACTGCTGAAGTCCCATAGACATACAGCAGCGGGCAGGAAGAGAGAAGGGAGACGGTACGCGTGCACTGCGCGCGCCATCTTCCCATACAGCTGATCGGCGGGGGTGCCGGGTGCCGGACCCCTGCCGATCTGATATTGATGACCTATCCTGAGGATAGGTCATCCTGAGGATAGGTCATCAATATTGAAAAGCCTGGACAACCCCTTTAAGGTGATTAAATATACAATTTAATCTTGAGTTGTTCTGTTCTGGTCTCGATCCTCGAATCCCACGTCCGTGTTCTCTGTAATGTTGTTATATGCTATCCGGATGGCTCCTGACCCAATATAACCCGTTAACGGACCGGCGTATATCAAACGAGAGCTGGTGGCAGTACTACTTGGCTGATAGACTCGGTTTTGCTGAGTCTAGACTTGTATGGGAACGAGCCTTCCCATTGAAATGAATAGAGCGGTTAGGTGTAATTACACCTACTCACCGCTACCCATGTTACCGTTAGCATGTAAACAGTGAGGAGGAGGCAGTGCTGGCATGGTGCGCGCCTTCTCTTCAAACAGCTAATCAGCGGGGGTGCTGGACCCCCTCCGATCTGATATTGATGACTTATCCTGAGAATAGGTCATCAATAAATTTGGAGAACCCCTTTAACCCTTTCTATATGCAGTAAAGTCTTGTGCCATAAATGAGCCATACCTTACTGTCTTTCCAGCAACCTTAATAGTTCCCTCTCTGCTATAGATATTCTGTATAGATATTCTGCGCTTTCTCCCTTGTAGGAGTAATTTTTAGAAAAGTTGTTCTCTGGCAGCTTTCAGTCTCAGGAATGGTGATTTCCTTGATGAGGATTCTCTTTGGGGACTACTTGGTAGAGTTCACTAAAGTAGATCTTCTCTCTAGCAGTGCTGGCTAGAAACTCTATACTCTAACAAGCTAGGGGGAAAGACCAGCCTGTCTTCAGCAACCTAAATTGACTGCCAGGTTTAACTAGATGTTGACTATATATAACCATAATGGATAAACAGTGCACAAGAAATTGAGAACTTTAGCAATGAAGTGATTTATTTAGACCAGCGTTTTAGACACCAGTCTTAATAAAGCACCTGCACTGGTAGTGAATCTGCCGAAGTTATGAAGAGGCACCAGCCTCTCCATAACTTTGGCGCATCCAGCACTGCTTCTAAATGTAAGCCATAAATTACCCCCTAACTCTTTAGTATGGAATTAACTCTTTAGCAGTGATCCTCTGGGTCACTGCAAAGATGTATAAATACTAGACACAAATATTCTAAATTGACTCAACTTATGGGACAACCTATGCCCTTACACAAAAAGCAGCAGTTTCTAGGACTAATCTCTGCAGACCTAGAGTAAATAGACGACCCCACAAGCAGAGCTTCTCTCCTGTTCTTCCTACCTTGGTTCACCAGTATGACAGTAATCAGTGCAAGCAGAACCTGGCAAGCCTTCATGGTGAAATGTGCTGAAGCAGCAGAGAGTTAATTCCAATTGACAGGTATGGAGATGATGAGGAGATCAGTGTAAGATGCCAACGAGGGGAATGTCCCAGGGCTGTAATGTCCCAGGGATGTCCTGCTTGTAGTCTTCTAATAGCCCATGTCCTACTTTATACCGATTGTGTTATCCACTCTAGACTGAAGCCTGTTCTCTCTTCCGTTGAATGTTTTGCTCTGCAGCCTGTGTCAGTGCCAGAACTTAGTAGTGAGCTCAGGACCAAGAGGCGGTATGAGGGAGGACAAATGGATATAGGAAATGGTACTTCATGACAACAAGTACTAACTTCCTAAGCTGTCTATGTGTTGCTACATAACACCGAGAAATGGCTAGATAACAGTTCTTTCTACCCACAATAGACCATAAGCAAAACCAAGTTTCATGCAGAGGGAGGTACCCCACTTCAACGTTTCACAACTGTCAACACTCGGGGTGCAGTGGAGGTGGAAATGCCATACAGCAAGCTTCTCTTTTAGGGAGCACTATTCCTTCTGGCTAGTCTGGCGTCCATATTGCCCTTGGACAGCTGTACAACAGCTCTACTCTGCTACACAAGTGAAGACAAAAGGATGATCCAACATGGTATAAAAAGTACTAGCCAGACTTTATTATATCCATGTCAAAAGCCTTGGGAAATACATGCAAGGTACAGTGAAACCTGTTAGGCGTTTCAAAAAAGTGTTCATAGTGCAATACCCTTCACAGACAGGCTCTGAGCCATCCCAGTTCTGCGAACCAACTGCCTTGGTGGGAATGCCAGGGTTACTTATGCCAGCCCCCTGTACTCCTACTTAGTGGGTTACATGGCCACTCACCAGTATGATGTACAGTATCTCTATACATCTGTACTGGTGACTGGTCAAACCCACTCAGCCACATCTCCTTCACCACTGCACTTCTTACAAAACAGACTGAGCTCTAAACTATTACAGACCCCAGACCAGACCCCCTAAAATAAATCAGAACACCTAAATTAAGAGAACCCATGACCAGATCGGCTAAACACATACAGGCCCCTCATTCTAATACAGACTCCAGACAAGAACCCAGAAACTACTACAGACCCAGACCTCCTAAATAACTAGGGAATCTAGATCTCTAAATTATTACAGACCCCCTAGACTAATAGAGATCCATATAAGACCCCCTAAAATAAATATAGACTTCAGACCAGACCCCTTTAATAAATACAGACCTCAGACCACACCCACTAAACCGGGGATGCGCAACCTCTTGTGGTCAGACTGAACCAGTTCCAAGCGCTGCATACTTAAAGGGGTTGTCCGAGTTATGACAAAAAATATATAGCACTGTAAATCTGATGGGCAGCAATATATAACTAAGTTAAGCAAGTTTTAGGCAAAAAAAATCCATATTTCCTAATTTCCCTGGTTCTCTTCTGGTCTTTGTTTACATGCAATAACAACAATCTCAGCCCCTCCCCCTTCTCCCCCCCTCTCTGCAAAGGGAATGAATACAAGTGCTGAGTGACATGTCTGCCTGCTGGAATACTCAGCAGCATGTTGTATGTGTAGGACTACAAGTCCCAGCTGTACAATGACACTGCTAATACATACAGGAATTTCTCCCTACCTGTTCTTGTACAATACAATTCCTCTATAGCTCCTTGCCCAGCATTTGTCTCCTCTCACTGCTGCAGCTACTGTTTGTTATAAAGCCTTGAGCCCTCAGTGTGTTCTGGCTGAAGGGGTTAATGTTTTATCTGAAGGAAACCAGGAAGAAAGCAGATAGCAGGAGCCTGGCAAAGAAAGGGGGCGTGGCCAGTGACGTCTCCTGTACAGACTGTTATCTGAACTCTGAGGCTTGTGAACGAAACATCACAGAGCAGGGAGATAAGGTGACATCACAGGTCATGTGACCCTCAGTCAACTCTGAGAAACCAGCAGCTTTAGAAACACAAAGTATATGGGAAAGTTGTTATACCTGACAAGTTAGAAACATATAAAGAACAAAAAAATAACTCGGACAACCCCTTTAAGGGAATATTACCCTGTGAGAGATTTAAGGCATATTTAAACTATATGCCATAAATATCTGATAGATGCCAGTTACACTACCAGGACTGCCCCCTACTGAGGACTAGAGGATTCTGTTCTCTCCATTTTGTACTCTAGAAAAGGAGTACATGCATGGCAGCTCTCTCTCTCCTTGAGAGTTCATATAACTTACTGAATTAGGCCTCATGCACACAACCCTCTCTGTTTTGAAGTCTGCAGATCACAAATGGCTGAACCAGCAAAATATGGATGCGGCCCATGTGTATGCCACATTTTCTTATGGACGGTGGACATGCTGACTTCTAGAGATGTTCCAATTTTTCATTTACTGCCTTCCCGGAGCCATAACCTTTTTATTTTTCCTTTCACATAAAAAGGCTTGTTTTTTGTAGGGCATGTTGCACTTTCTAATGGCACTAATTACAATTGCATACAATGTGGAAATAAATTCAAAATGGGGTTGAATGGGAAAAAAATACCAATCTCGCCATCATTTTATGGGTTTCATTTTTTACAGTGTTCCCTATGAGATAAAAATCACATTATCTTCATTCTGCGAGTCGGTATGATTACAGCCATACCAATTTTTTTATAATTTGTTTTTAAGTAAAAAAAAAAACAACTTTGGATAAAAAAAACATTTAAATCGTCATATTCTGAACTCCACAATGTTTCATATTTACATGGAAACTTGTATTTACATAGGAACTTGGAACTGCAGTACCTGTACTCTCAGGTGTTATAGGGTAGTTTAGGACCTGTGATAATGATGTCACCACAGGTCCTTCAGCTGTCATATCCTCAGAACTGCACTCATGATGCATGAGGGTTTGCATCATGAGTGCAGTTCATGTTTATTCATGCTAGGCTGCCTCCTGAAAGAACAGCCCACTGGGAATCTGGAGAATAGGGTAGATTACCAGTCCGGGTAGATTTTGGAGATGGCCACACAGTGCACCGTTAGTACAGTACAGTATGTTCCAACAATTTACACGTCTCCCCATTTCTCTGACATGAAAAATAGTGAACAGCCATCAAACACTGGCAAGTATATTTTGTGTCCAGATTGCAGGTACAGTACCATGGGGTGGGGGACCAGGAAAAAAAATCCTGGACGGCCCCTTAAAAATACACTCTGGGAAAAACTGGTACATTGTGTTATGCCTTGTGAGGGGCCTGAGTGGCAGAAAATGATCAATATACCCCATTATGAGGGGTCCGATTTCTTCAGTTGTGATGTATATATCCCTAGTAATGATCTCATGGTTACTACCACTGAATAGCTCAGCAGCGGGAGCACGGATGTTATAGGGTATATCTCCTAGCTCTTAAATGCCTCCATTCAAAGGGGATACAAAGAGGTAAAGACAATTACACCAGGTCCCAGGATTACATACTTCCCAACTTTTGAAATGAAGGAAAAGGGACACTATGTGCGGTGTGGCAAATGTTTTTCTTCACTAGGCCATGCCTTTAACTCCGCCCAAAATATAATTATATACCTAATCCCACCCAGTCCCCTAAATGCCCCAACATAGTAATTATTTCCCCTTTATATCACCACACAGTATTTATGCCCACATTGTGCCCCTTCACAGGTTATGCCCAGATATGTGCCCCTTTCATGGTAGTTTTGTCCAGATATGTGCCCCCTCACGGTAGTTATGACGAGATATGTGCCCCCTCACAGTAGTTATGTCCAGATATGTGCCCCCTCACAGTAGTGATGCCCAGATATGTGCCCCCTCACAGTAGTGATGCCCAGATATGTGCCCCCTCACAGTAGTGATGTCCAGATATGTGCCCCCTCACAGTCGTTATGTCGAGATATGTGCCCCCTCACAGTAGCTATGCCCAGATATGCACCCTCTCACAGTAGCAATGCCCAGATATATGCCCCCTCACAGTAGCAATGCCCAGATATGTGCCCCCCACAGTAGTTATGACAGATATGTGCCCCTTCACAGTAGTTATGCCCAGATATGTGCCCACTCACAGTAGCAATGCCCAGATATGTGCCCCCTCACATTAGCGATGCCCAGATATGTGCCCTCTCACAGTATTGATGCCCAGATATGTGCCCTCTCACAGTAGTTATGTCCAGATATGTGCCCCCACACAGTAGTGATGCCCAGATATGTACCCTCTCACATTAGTTATGTCCAGATATGTGCCCCCTCACAGTAACGATGCCCAGATATGTGCCCCCTCACAGTAGTGATGCCCAGATATGTGCCCTCTCACAGTAGTTATGCCCAGATATGTGTCCACTCACAGTAGTTATGCCCACATATGTGCCCCCTTACAGTAGTTATGTTCAGATATGCGCCCCCTCACAGTAGCAATGCCCAGATATGGGCCGCCTCACAGTAATATGCCCAGCTGTGCCCCTGACAGTAATATGCCCAGTAAAGGGCCCTCTTCACAGGCAGTCAAAAAAAAAAAAAACTCCACTTACTCAACTCGTTCCCCAGCAGCAGCAGGATGATAAACTGAGTTCCCAGCTGGCCCCGCCCCCTTCCCAGACCCGCAGTGTGAAGCCCCGGCAGGGTGGAGGACTGACGCTTCATCATTACATGCAGCTGTCTCTGCTTTTTATGGAAGCAGTGACTGCTGTCAGAGAGTGGGACATACTTCCCCTGTACCGGGACCACGGGATAACCACGGTTCGGAGGTATGGGATTGTCACATGTAATTGCCTATTAGGACTTACTTATTACAATGTGCAGGTGGAAAACTGATGAAATTATATGCGATTAAACAAATGCAATAAAAAGTTATAAAGTTATATTCAAAAATAAACAAAGTAAAGTAAAACCTCTCAAAAGAACCACATCCTTATCCAGACTAGAAAAAACGTATAACTCAAATATTTGGTTATTCCCATATGTGAATATACGTACTTAGTTTAGGTCAGCAAGAAACAGAAAAACGAAAAAAGGAAGTGGTTAACTGGTTGTTGCGAAATGCCTAATATAAGCCACAATTGTGTCCAGATTGTGAGAATGTGGAGTGCGAAGGACACATTATTTTAGTGGTGGCGAATGTGGGATATGTAAGGAGAATGATTTACCCATGTAAAAGAGGTAATATGGGTCAGAACCGCAATATGCAGGCTCTGTGAGATGGTACTACGGCGGGACCATCTACCTCAGGACTTACTGTAACTAGACAATAGATATAATGCTTCATTTAGGTCAGCAACAAAAAGGAAAATGAAAAAGGGAAGTTGGTAAAGGGATTTTCTGACTTTTTTATATTGATGCCCTTTCCTCTGTATAGGCCATCGGTATCTAATCGGTGGGGGGTAGAACACCCCGAACCTCTGCCGGTCAGCTTAGTTTAGGCCTGTGACATCACCTTAATCCTTCATGTGGCCTAGGTGCAGCTCATCCCATTCAAGTGAGGTGCGAGGAGGACGCAATGCTCACTGGCTTCCTCAAACAGCTGATTGTTGGGACCCCTGCCGATCTGATACTGATGACAGATCCTGAATAGGGATGAGCGAATTTGTGTTTTTTTACAAGTTTGAGTTCGGGGTTCCGGTTTTATTACAATTCCATTATGCGGCCCGTAGACTTCTTTTATGACAGAATGCAAAACGGAATGACTCTCAAGTAAATAGTCAATAGCAGTGTTCAGTGTGTTTGTAGAAGAGGAAGCACATTTAATTGCACCTCTGTCTTTAAATAACAGAAAACACAATTGCAATTTTTCTATCACCATTCTATAATCTGTGTACAAAATCATGAGTAAGGCATCATAATAAAAAGTCTGGCGTACAGAAGAGTTCAAAACGAGAAAAAGACCCAGGCTTCATCCTCCCAGAGCCACAATAAGACTGGCAGCAGCCATCCAGGCAGTCATAGTAGTTGTAGGCAGCAGTTGGTGCAACATTATTATTAAGGACAAAAAGGGGGAAATTGTGGACTGGATGACCCCTCTCAGTCACAGCAGGATGACGTGGAGGTCACCTGAGTCTTATACCATGCTTTGGAGCCAGGGGTTACAGCATTCCTCCTGCTCCTCCTCCTTGCAGCCTCAGAGAAGTCTTTCAGTGATGTTCTCTCATCCCACTAGGAACTCACGTCCTAGTGGGGTGAGTTATTTTTTTCTAGGAAGAGGCCACAAAACCCCACCATGCACTACAGCAGATAGTCAAGAGAGTTTCCCTGTTGATGACTTGCCTGAGAACAGTCAGCATTTGGATTGCCATAAAGAGGAGGTTCAGGGGAAGGGGAGGGACCCCATGGTGATGGCACTTATAGCTACAGTGGTGGTGGTAGGGGCAGTGGTAATGACAGTGACACTTAGAGCAAGGAATTGGGGGGGAAGGCAAGGAGTTCACAATGACATATCATAGTCTGAGAAAAGTGGTGGGGAGGGTGAGGACTATGATGATGATTTTGTGTTAGACAGAATCTGGGAGCCAGATCGGGGTGCTGAGGAGGAGGAGAAGACATCAGAGGAGAAAGCTGGTGGCTGTTGTGGCCAAAACCTCTCAAAAAACTGGTAGGGCCAGATCTGCTTCTATTATGATCAGCTTCGGAACTGGTGATGCCATTGATAATGTGGGCACAAGCTCAAAATGTCCCAACCTACACCATGCTCAACTGCCTAGCTCTGTGGAAGCAACTCCCATATAGCGTTTTTTCTCCACAAGCCCAAGACACAAAAGCAAAGCCCTGTACAAGATGTGCAGGTTTAAAATAATCTGTGGACATTTAAACACAAACATAGTTACCAGGGCTCTATTGCAGCACATAAGGTGGATGCTGTAGGAAAATACAACTGGCCAGCATTCCCAATCAGAACAAGTCTGTCCCTGGCACATACAATGTTCCATGACCCCATGGACTTCTGGGCCGGCAGACTAGACCAGTGGCCCTAACCAGGGCCGGCCTTTGGGGTGTGCGACCCGGGCGGTTGCACAGGGCGCTTCACTCCCGGCCAGTTAAGGGGGCGCCGTGCCAGAGCGCCCCCTTAATGGCCCGGCCTGCTCCTGTACAGCGTCTTGTGCCCCCCCCGCAGCGTCAGGTCATAGTGTGCACCGGCAGGGAAGACAATGGAGCACAGGACTGCAGGTAACACTACTACTGATGGCAGCGGCAGCGCAGAACAGGTAAGTATGTTTTTTTAAAGTGGCTGGGTGGGCTGATCTGAGGTCTGAGGGGGGGCACAAGACGCTGGTCTGAGGGGGGCACAAGACGCTGATCTGAGGTCTGATGGGGGCACAAGATGTTGATCTGAGGTCTGAGGGGGGGCACAAGACGCTGGTCTGAGGGGGGCACAAGACCCTGATCTGAGGTCTGAGGGGGCACAAGACCCTGACCTGAGGTCTGATGGGGGCACAAGACGCTGATCTGAGGTCTGATGGGGGCACAAGACGCTGATCTGAGGTCTGAAGGGGGCACAAGACGCTGATCTGAGGTCTGATGGGGGCACAAGACGCTCATCTGAGGTCTGATGGGGGCACATTGGGTTGATCTGAGGTCTGATGGGGGCACAAGACGCTGATCTGAGGTCTGATGGGGGCATAAGATGTTGATCTGAGGTCTGAGGGGGGGCACAAGACGCTGGTCTGAGGGGGGCACAAGACCCTGATCTGAGATCTGAGGGGGCACAAGACCCTGACCTGAGGTCTGATGGGGGCACAAGACGCTGATCTGAGGTCTGATGGGGGCACAAGACGCTGATCTGAGGTCTGATGGGGGCACAAGACGCTGATCTGAGGTCTGATGGGGGCACATTGGGTTGATCTGAGGTCTGATGGGGGCACAAGACGCTGATCTGAGGTCTGATGGGGGCACAAGACGCTGATCTGTGGTAGTACCACATTATCAGTACTAGTGTTATCTGTGATTTTACACAGGACTGCAGGTAACACTACTACATTTTTTATACTCAGATAGCCATCATTGTGTTACCTCTACAGTTACAAAGGACTGCAGGGGACATCTACTATATTATCTATACACAGATAGTTATCACTCTGTAAGGGGGCCCTCTGAGACTTTATCGCCCAAGGGCCCACCTGAACCTGGAGCCGGCCCTGGGCTGACGTCACACATGCGCAGAAGGACTCAGAGGGTGGTAGGGGAAAGTTAGCGGCTGCACTGCTGTAAGTGCCCCCAAACAACGTGATGGCCGGGGGGGGGGGGTAATTGGGAGCAGGACTATATACTTAAGGCCCCATCCATATACTTAAGACCCCATCTTGTATAGGATAATAGAGATGGCAGTCATGGCACACATAACTCACGCATGATTAAACACCAGTGAGGGGTTTAGTGATGTGAGCTATGTGTGTGCCATCTCCATTATCCCATACAGGAAAATATAGTGACAGTATTAAAAGTCAGACTGTATAGAGCTATAAATACAGTGCAGAGATATATAGAGTGATATAGGACAGTATAGAGAGCTATAAATACAGTGCAGAGATATATAGTGTGATATAGGACAGTATAGAGAGCTATAAATACAGTGTAGATATATATATATACTGTCCTACTCTATATATCTCTGCACTGTATTTATAGCTCTCTATACAGTCCTATATCACTCTATATATCTCTACACTCTATTTATAGCTCTATACTGTATGACGTTAGTACTGTCACTATATTTTTCTGTATGGGATAATGGAGATGGGATGGCACACATACTTCTTTAAGTAAATATATATATATAAATGGGGGGGGGGCGCCAAGAGAAAGTTTCGCACAGGGCGCCATCTACCCTAAGGCCGGCCCTGCCCTCTGGCCCAGTAGGGTCTCTCTATCATACCTGCCCTCCAATGTCATCTCAGAGAGAGTTTTTAGAACCACAAGGGGGCGTGGTGACATCCAAATGGGCGAAGATGTCCTCCACCAGTGTCCAAAACATCACTTTTGTCAAAATGAATGCGGCATAGATCCAGGAGGATTTTCATACTCCTCTGGCTGAGGCCGATGAATAGATTTGTTCTTGCTGACAGTGCCTCATCTTGCCACTGCTGCTGTCTGCCTGCCTGCCACCATCATGTTGCCTGCCTACCATTATGTACTATACTGTTGGGCTGCTGCTGCCATCTTGCCACTGCTGCTGTCTTCTTTCCTACCATCAAGTTCCATACCAAATGGCTATTACTGTCGTCATCATGCAACTGCCGCTGTCTACCTGCCTGCCATCATGTTCTGTACCATGTGGCTGCTGCTTTCAGCACCACTGCAGCTTCTAATCATCGCTGATAATCCCCTACTGCCACCACTATTAGTGCTACACAGACACCACTACTACTACTACCACTACAGCTACTACTAGAACTACTACTACCCATAAACAGCCCTGTCTGTTCCATTCTATGCTGCTACTGCTGCCCCTATGTTGTGGCCACATGCCACGATAACTCTACCCTTTTCTACATCCACACTGTACTCCTGCTGTTCCCAATTAAAAGGGAGAATATTTCTAGGCTTGTTCAGAACCAGCACTCTTTCTTCTGATAATTATCACTTGTGCGTGGCAGATATTCTATTCCCGTTAAGGCATCATTTTTGGACGCTTGGTTCCCCAACAAGCCACTGTTTTTTCCCATAACACCATATGTATTTAAAGAAGAACTCCCGACAAAAATTTTATTCCATGTCCTGCTAAAAATGTACATGATGTAATCTGTAGTGAATGTCATTTTCTTACCAGTGTCTGAATTTTTGACTTCTATCATCCTGAAGTTTCTTATCTGTGTCATGTGACCAGCAATTAGACCCACCAACTCACACATAGACTTATGTGTGGACAGGAAGTCTAATTCTCTATGTATTCCTATGAGACTGAAAGTGAGGCTCCCATAGGAATGAATAGAGCAGTTACTGGCTTTCTGTCCTGGGTCAGTTGGAGGTCAGGGAGTTGGTCACATGACCCAGCTACAATAAGAAGAGAGTGGAAACTCTCAATTACAGCCTCTGATAAGAAAATGACATTCACTACAGATTATATCATGCACCTTTCTAACAGGTCAGAGAATAAACATTTTTGCGGGAGTTCTTCTTTAAAGGGACAATTTTATAAATCTTTGGAATATGAAAACCCATAACACCTGTGGGGGGCCCTGCAGTCTATAGTAGTGGGCCCTCAAGATCATTTTCTCTAGTGGGCCCAAAGAACTTTAGTCTGACACTGATTAGTTATATGTTCCAAGTCGGAGTTCCAGCCCACAGGGGATAAGTGGGATGGAGAGGAGGATAGGAGGGGTGGCAGCGGCAATGTGTGCATGAATGGGGAGTGGGGAGTGGCAAATCCCCCTACTTGGCCAGGACCTATAAATGGAAGCTTACTTACCTGTTTGCCATCTCTGTATCCCCACTCCTTCTCCTCCAGGCCTGTGATGCTCTGCTCTGCTCCTTCGCTGAAAACATCAGGTTTGACATTGCCTGCAACCTATCACTGCCCATGGAGGTGACCATATCCCTTTGCGTCATGTGACCATTTGTCAAGATGTAAGGGGAGCCAGTGCCGGGAGGCAGGTCATCCTGCCTGGTAGTGGCTGAGATGCCCTTGACGTTAGCTGAGCAGTAGGGTGCGTGGCAGGAGAACAAGAGCCCAGGTCGGATATGTAGACCAGGCCAGCTTGGTTATAGTAAAATAGAATCCCTCTTTTACTGAATACATGATGGGAGACACAGTGCAAATACAAGTAGTGGACACAGTTTTTAAGTATTTCAGAGTACAGTTTTCCCAAATGTTTTGCATAGGGAATGTGCAGCAAGTCCCAGCGGAGCAAATGCAGAGTGGGAGTGGGACAGTCCTGGATTGCAGTGGCTTTCCCTATATGGGGGAGGTATGTCCCGCTTTCTGGCAGCTGTCTCTGTGTCCATAGGGCATATTACTGGGAGCACAGCTGGGCATAATTCTGTGAACACACAATGTGGGCATAAATACTGTGCGGTGGCATGAAGGGGGAATAATTACTATGTGGGGGCATTAAGGGGACTGGGTTTAGGCATATAGCTAGGTTTTGGGTGGAGTTAGAGGTGTGACCTAGTGCAGGAAAAATTTGCTGTGGCGCGCAAAGTCTGCTGCACAATGTGTCCCTCTTTGGTGGTTTACAAAGTTGGTAGGTATGCTACCAGGGTGCACATACAACTAGTTCCTGTGGAGGCCCAGTTCTATGATGGTGCCAAAGAGGGGTGCTAGCTAACCCTAGACTAAACATGAAACATAATCCCAAACTTTTGGACTCTAGTACTTCAGAGTCCTGGTATCCACAAGGAAGATTTTCCTGGGGTTGTGGCACTTGACAAACCCAGGCTCATCTTGGCTCAGGTATGGTTGAGTCCTCAAGACGGGTGAGTCCTTAGAAAGGTTGCAAAAAAACAGTGGATCACCTGCTTGTGGCTCTCAACCAAGAGTCCCGGAAACACAGGTGAGGGGCACAAGGAGCTCTGGTGCGTGAAAGTCTTTCCTTGGGTACACTTTTTAAAACATTACGCCCCCCCCCCTTCCCCATTGTCAGCCAAGATGGACCTCAGACCTGAGGAAGTATGGGAAAGGTACAACAGGTGCAACTTGGATGAAAGGGAAAGTCCTGCATGACCCAGAGCATGAGAGTGGCAAAATGGGCCCATAAAACAAAGACCAAACAGAGGCCAGTCTCAAGTATCTCATCCTCTTAAAGCTTGTCAAGCTCCTGGATCTCCTGGCTTGTCAAAAGAAACTTCAGGCTGGGTCCAACCTCAAGGCTTGTCACCTTCTGGATCCATGATGCAGGCTGTGCCTCTGGCAGGAACTCCATGGATGGTCCTCTGGTGACCACCAGTGGCGTAATCTGGAACTGCAGGATCAGAATCTGTAGCTAAAGGAACAGGATTAGAAATGAGAGAAGCAAGCTAAGCATATTACATCCAAAGTCGCTTAATTCATAACTCCGTACAATATTAGAATGTATGGGTTCCGATGAGCCAAAGTTAGTTATTCGCAAATTTGCGCATAACTTTGCTGTATAACTTAGTTAATTGATTTTTTAAGGGGAAAACCACATTAAAGCTTGAAACCGAACTCTACTTCTGCTCCGAGGTACCAGTCAGAACTGAAGCTGAATTTTACAATCCAGAAGGTAGTGAAAACATGTGAAATACTAGTCAGAAATCTGTGTCCGGGCGTCTCCAGACACTTTAAGGTTTTTTGTTTTGTGAAATATAGCAATATAAGTGTGCAACATGTCTTTTATAATGCACAGTTACATAGTTACTACTGTTGAAAAAAGACATAAGTCCATCAGAGGGTAGAGTTTTAAACCTCTGAGTGTAAACACTTGAAATACTAGTCCAAAATCTGTGTCAGGGCATCTCCAGACAGTTCAAAGTAATTTTTATTTTGCGAAAAATAACAATTCAGGTGTACAACATCTGTTTTACAATTTTATAATCCAGAGGGTACCGTTTTAAATCTTTGAGTGAAAACACGTGAAATACTTGGCCAAAATCTGGTGAAGAAATAATCTCATAGTAGGTTGACAACTTTTTCTGAATCTGCATATTTGAACACACATAAGACATTGGGTCCATATATGTTAGTGGCACCGATACTACATTAGTTCCAAAGTAAATTGTCAGGAGCAGTGTCTTCAGTGTGTTTTTGGAAAGGCAAGGATATTTCATTGTGTCTACCTGTCGTTAAGTTCCAAAAAGCACATTTGAGAATCATTCCATACTTTGTGGGACTGTGTACATTTAGGCCAAAAAATGTCAGGAATATGGAAGGGTTCCAAACGGTCCAGTCATTATTCTCCCAGATCCAAAATAACAGTAGTAGCAGCATCAGCTATCCGGCCAAAATAGTAGTACCGGTAGTAGTACAAGTAGTAGTAACAGTAGTAGTAGTACTCAGCTGCGGTTCTACCTGGCTTTGGAAAGGCAAAAAATTATTATTAGAAAGAGGATGACATTGTAGATTGGAGGGTTCACTCCTCCTCTTAGTCACAGCAGGATGATGTGGCAGTGACTTCTGAGTCTGACACCATGCCATGGAGCCAGGGGTCACAGCATTCCTCCTGTTCCTCCTCTTCCTTGAAGCCCCAGAGAAGAATTTCACTGGAGTCCTCTCTGTCTGCACTGCCCCTTTCTAGTTAGGCACCTTCCTTTTTCCTAAGATTTGGCAACAAAACCCCGCTATTCCCTACAGCATATAATCAAGAGACTCTCCCTGTTGATGACTTGTGTGAGACCAGCCAGTGTTTGGACTGCCCTGAGGAGGAGGTTCAGGTGGAGGCTGGAGACCCCATGCATAGCTGTGTTGGTGATGGTAATAGTGGGACCCGAAGCCACAGTATTGGCGGTGGTGGCAGAGACAATGATAGTCAAGGCAAATGCTGAGCAGGGAATCGAGAGGGGGGTCCAAGGAACCCACCGTGATATCCCACAGTCTGATAAAAGTGGCATGGAGGGTGAGGACTCCGATGATGATTGCGTGTTGGAGAGGATCTGGGAACCGGATTGGGCTGCTGAGGAAGAGGAGGTAACATCAGAGGAGGAGGGTGGTAGCAGCAGCAATAAAGAGCAGCGGCCACATACATCCTAAAGAACTGCCAGGGCCATATCTGTTTCAAGAATTGATGATGACACTGACACTGTGGGTGCATTAGGCAAAAAGTGTACCAGAGCTAAGCCAAGCTCGGTTGCCTTTAGCTCTGCACGAGTATGTCCTGTCTGGCAGTTTTTCTTCATGCTACCATAACACAGAAGAATTGCCTTGTGCAAGCTCTGCAAGAGTAGAACACAAACATAGGCACAGATCTACTGAACCACACGAAGCGGCATCACCCCATCCTGTGGGCAAACAGAGGTGGCAGCCAGCTACCTCAACACTTTCCCTATTTCACATCATCATCATCACTTTCTGCTTCTCCCGTCCATACTCATTCTCCTCCTTCGCTCTGTCATTAGCTATCGATAGTTGAATGTGTGGCCAGGGAACAACTTTACATGCTCAGCAAACTACTTGTGCACAGGCTTAATTCCCACCTGGCCAAGTTGCTGGCGGTGCAGCCACTGCCGTACCATTTAGTAGAGTCTCAGGCCTTTAGGCAGCTGATGGCGTGTGCTCCGCCTCACTGGAAGATATCTAGCTGCCATTATTTCTCCCAGAAAGCCATCCATGCCTTGTACACTCATGAGGCGAAGATCATAGGCTGCTCTTTGTGATTTTGCTGTTCAGCAAGGTGGTCACGGTGGAGACCTGGAGCAGTAATTACAGGACAGTTTATATCTTTCACGGCCCACTGGGTCAATGTTTTTTGTCGCAGTGGCGAGGCAAGGTCTGTTTTCAGCGCTGCAGGGGACATGGTGACGCCCGAACGAACCAAGTTGTCCAAATGAACCAAGCCTGGATTTGGGAGGATTTTCATACCCCTCTAGGCTGAGGCTGATGCATAGATATGACCTAGTTGACGGTTCTCCATCTTGCTACTGTTGCTGTCTGCCTGCCTGTCGTCCTGCCAACCATCATGTTCTGTACAGCTGCTGCCACCATCACGACACTGCTGCTGCTGCCACCTTTGCAGCTAATATTCTCTGTTGCCAATCCCCTAATGCCACCAGTATTAACGCTATGCATCCGCTACTACTACTACTACCACTACCAGTACTACTATTACTACTACTACCTACTGCCTTGTATGTTCCATGCTATGCTGCTTCTGCTGCCACTACTATTGCAGCCACATGTCTTATTACGCTACCCTTTCCACATCCATACTGCACTGCTGCACTAACGCCATCAAACATGTGCTTAGCGATAGCTATATATGTCAGAGTCAATCAGACATCATTTACTATTGCTGTCATTGCGTTCAAGCCTGCGGGGGTAGAGAAAAAGCAACAATTCATTAAAAATTTATGAAAATAAATATCAGGTTTTCCTAAAAATTATCCTAGGAGACTAGAGGTTGTTATATACCAATTTCCAATTTCAATTGGAGCCAATTTGGTTCGGGCTGAATTGATTTGGGTTTGAAAAAATTTTTGAATTGGAATCAGCTATAGAAAATGTTCGCTTAGCTCTTTTCCGTTGCATTCGGACGTAGATGTCACAATCCCTAGGGACATCTGCGGCATGGATCTAGTCGAGGGGTCAGGCCTGGGTAGCCGTGACCCACTGCTGTAAGGATGGTGAGGTGGCAGTGCGGCCTGTTGGTGGCCTGTCGCTCTAGGAGTGAGGGGAGCCACAGATTTCATTCCTCTTGGTACGACCCCTGGATTGAAAATAACAGGAAAAAGCATGGAATGTGACGAGCGGACATCCTCTACATCTAGAGGAAAGGTTTCTATACAAACATAGAAGAGGATTCTTTACAGTAAGAGCGGTGAGACTATGGAACTCTCTGCCTGAGGAGATGGTGATGGTAAGTTGACTAAAAGAGTTCAAGAGGGGCCTGGATGTATTTTCATTGGGTGAAATCCTCTGTGAAAATCCACAACATATTTGGCTTGATAGGGATTAGAAAATACAAAGCATGCCTTCAATTCTGCATTTTTCCCATTACATGTTTAGTACCCAGACCTAGGGTACTACTATTTGTATATAGTTTGCATTGTCGTGTATTTTATTGTTTGCTTCTGGCTGTAATTACTAGCAAAGAATGGATGGCAAAGGTTGGCAGGAACACAGTTAACCACCCTGTTCCTCCCATCTTGGTAAGAATGGGTTGATCCTGCTTCCTGCCAAGAGGGGGAGTTCCTGTCCAAAGACAGAAGAGAGAGGAAGCATCTTGCAGAGCTCCAGCTCTTGCTCCTGTTACAGATTCTCCAGAGAGAACTACTCAAGTTTTCCTCAAGTAAAGTTTTGAGATGCTCAACAGCAAAGTGAACTTCTGCCAACACAATTGAAGACACTGCTTCCAGGTGAGGGATTACAGCCAAGACACCCATCACCAGAGTACTGTTAGGCCAGTTCCACCTAACTGCTAAAATTGTCACCATCCAACCTGCCTCCATATATTTACCAGTGCCAGAAAAATTTGCACTTAAAAGCAGCTGTACTCCAAATCCTGGACAAGTAAGTAACTGCCTTCAATCCAACCACACACCATTTCTTTGAATATGACTCCAGATGTGACTTGAAAGCTGAAACCTTTTCAATGCAACAAAAGAACAAAAAGCTATTATAAAAGAATACGACATATAGAAAATGGTAAAAACATTAACCATAACGGGGTTTTTTTTTTTTTTTGCATCGGCTGTAGATCTTTTGTTAAACTACCTCCGGCACTTCTGTCTATTTCTTTTTGCTGGAACGGGAAGGTCCTGGATTTGGTCAGAAGAGCAGTCCTATGTGTCTGTGAATGACCTTTTGAGTACATTGGCTTGAACTTTAACCCCTGTATGTCATTTGTGTGTCAGAGATGCATAAAGTGAGCTCAGAAACTGAGTCAGCTCACTACATGTGCTGGATAATCCCAGCATTAATGACTGGGATCAGAGATAACACCAATCCCATTCATTTAACTAGTCAGATGCAACTGTCAACTGTTTCTCTGAGGGGCTCCCTGATCAGATGATGCACACTGAGAATTTGGTAGCTCAAGACACTTCTTGACCATCTCTGTCATGTGTGGAGAATATACAGAGAACGGTGTGATTGAGGAAAAACATCCAGTGAAAGGGGATCTTGTGGACGCAAACAAGTCATCTACAAAACGGGTCAGAGAATCGGGTCAGGAATCATTCTGATGAACAGGCGGTGCATGGTCATGAAAACTGGCACCAAGTACAATGCCGGTGCTCCCACTAACTTGTCGTTCCATAACATGAATGGCCTATAATTGTAGATGACCAGTTCCAGTGCCATTGCCTTCTGGGAAACAGAAAGACAAGAATCCAGTGCCCAAACATTTGATCGCTGAGGAAAAGCATGGCCTGGTCAGAAGAATGCAGATTTCTGTTGCACCATGCTCATGGTGCAGCATGAATCGATGAACCTTTCCTATCAGGCTGGTGGAGTAATGTATTTTTTGGGAACACAATGGGTCATCTGATGGATGAAGGTTTGGACAGTAGGGCTTTTCTAAGCATTGTGGATGACCAAGTCCATCTTTTCATGGCATCTGTTTGGCCTATGGCAGTAGGACAATGCACCATGCCACAAGGGTCGTATAGTCTTGGATTTTGGGACAATTTAGAACGAAAAGTTCCGACCATGTCAGTAACTCCATTTAATTTGCGGCAGCTCCGAGAACCTCTCCTGTCCACATGATCCAATATTCTGAAGGACAAAGGAGGTCCAACTAGATGGGTGTCTCAAATATAGTCACCATTCATATATTTGCATAATAAATCCCAACACAACACGTTAGAGAAACCAGTTTACTGTATAAAGTTTAAATAAAACATATAAACAGTATATACATATATACGCCCTGTGGACCCTCCTGGAGTCATTCAGTCACTGGAAGCTTTCTAGATCTTCTCTTCAGTTTCATACAGCATGACTTCTTGTAAAGATGACAGGTCCATTCAATAGAAAACTAAGGAGTCCATACATTCTGCCATTGTCATTAACCATTACTGTTACACGTCCGTTCTGACCAGTAGAAATTGATTGCTTCGGACATTACAGATTGAGGACTTGAAGTGACATCTTCATGGTTCTATATACAGTAACAGAGAGAGTGTCTTGTAACTCTCACATTAAAAATAAATTTGATAGTTTAGCAAACAGTTAAAGCACAGTTCCACCTTACAACACTGTCTTAATCTATATTTATAGGGCAGAGAGCACAATTTTTCTGATCTACTGCTCCAAATTCACTGCACAGCCATAGAATTAAAAGGTAAGATTCTGTTTACCTTCAGCCACCACTAGAGGGAGCTCACAGCAAACTGTTTATACAAAGCACTCAGTAATAAAAAAATATGTAGAGCTCCCTCTAGTGGATCCTTTAGGGAGACAACCTTACATGATACAATTACATGTTCACATGTGCTTCGGGTGCATTGCAGGCAGAACTATTTGTGTCATCAAGAGTCCATGACATATCCCAGACATACCTCATCAGAAATCAGCTGGATGCCATTGGGATATGTGCTAACGATCCACTACAGTACTATGGCTTATGCTAGGAGCAGAAGCCATGACACATATATGATCATACCTTTACACCTCTACCGTTTATATCTGTACAGGCAAATTGGGATCATTTATTTGTCTGTATTAGTGTGTAGGGGCAGTGCTATAAATTGTTCTTCTAATATACTTTATGAGGGAAATATGTGACCTTTACTGTAAGATACACAGATAGGATTCTCAGCCTGCCTCTGCTCTCCCAGTTCCAGCTGCTGTCTCCTTCCTATGCCTTGTCTCCCTAAATGTCTAAATTATTTTGCTAAAAACAAATGTTATATGTTCTGTACTACATTTCATGTGCTTCAGTTCTCCCCTTTATCTTCCTAGTATGTCTCTGGTTAGTGCCGGGAAGATAGGGAGAGGAGCAGGGCTGCAGTATGCAGGACTAACTGTAAATGTACTATGTTTCTGTGTGTCAGCGCTGATCTCTGCAGCCTAGCTGTTGGAGAGGAAAACTTTAGAAGCTGTTTTCTAATAAAGTGGCCTCTAAAGTGTTCCTTTCCCAGATGCAAGAACAGGATTCTCAGCCTGCCTCTGGTCTCCTTGCCCCAGCTGCTGCCTCCTTTCCCTACCTTGCCTTTCTACATGTGTAATTTATTTTACTGAAAAACAAAAGTTATATTCTCCATAAAGCATTGGATCTGCTGTCAGAGCTGGTCACAGGTCACAGTTCTCCCCTTGTTCTTCCTAGTATGCCTCTGGTTAGTGCTGGGAAGGTAGGGAGTGGCCCTGACGGTAAGTATACTATGTTCCTGTGTGTCAGCACTGATTGCTACAGCCCAGGAGAACACTTTAGCATACTCTTCGTAATAAAATGTAACAGAATTCCCTAATAAAGTTTATATTCCTGCCCCTACACACTAAAAAAAGACAGTTACACTTCAGCTACATCCTATTATTTATCTTGTAAATCTATCTATCTATCTATCTATCTATCTATCTATCTATCTATCTATCCAATCTCACATTAGCTCTAATTTTCTCCAGTTTTTCATTAAACCAATTCAATACAATATCACGACATGCTAGCTGCAATTCACATCACAACCACTGGGTGGCCGCAAATACAGGAAATAGGATAGTCACTGTGTGACACAATATCACAAAATCATGTATTGTAAAACACATAATAGCACATATCCATCCACGAATACAGGTTAGGGGCATATGCGTATGAATACACACATATGTGTGCATGTTGAAAGGTAGAGTTGTCCTTTAAACATGATGAGTAGTTCTAAAAACATTAGCTTATTTCAGAAGTGAGCAATAAAACAACACTGATAATAACAAACTATAATCACCTAATGTAACATTATACCTGAGATGGACATAATACACAGACAAGGCATTACTCTACAGATAGTACAGTGATATAATAACACATTTTCAGCATCTAAAAAAAAAAAACAATGATTGTGGAGGACCTGGATATGTCATACCATTCTCTGATTCTATTCTGTTAGAATAGATAGACAGACAGACAGATAGACTCTAACTTCAGGAGACTGTCTGATCTCTGCCCAGACTTCACCTCCATGGTGGAGAAAGAGAGACTCTCCATACTGCTGGGAGAAGAGGAGAACACAGTGACCGTAGCAGCACAATATATCACTGCCTGCCATAGACTGAGAGGAGCCTGATATACCATGGACTCCTAAACCCCCACCCTGGCCGTGTCTCCATCACCCAACCCTACCCAATTATTTCCCACTTGCTTTGGCAATGCTAAAATGTGTATAGTCCTGCCAATTAAGCTGATTTGATTTTATTTGGTTTGATATGAAATAGAGATAGATAGATAGATAGATAGATAGATAGATAGATAGATAGATAGATAGATAGATACTATCTAAGGAGGGCACCTGTTGTATTCGGCTTAGAGTATCAGATCATTATGTAACCACTTCAGGAGGGGTCAGGCGGCCCCCTGGGCATTGGCCCACCAGGAGGTTTCCCTGTAGGGTCTGTGCTTGAAGAAACTAACCTTTGTGTTCAGGATCCACATAATCAACATTACCACAGAACTAACTGATAGAAAACATAAAAACATATAAAAATATCTCTCTGGGGGACGGGAGCCTTGTGTACAGACATGTGCGGAGAAGGAGAAGATGTGTTCTTTTGACGATAGAGACTCTCTGACCTTCTGTTTTAAACTGTCAGCTGGAATCTGATTGGTTGCTATGGGTAACACCTTTCTTCTGATCCAAAGCAACCAATCAGGTCACTGCTTTCACTGCTGGAATCTGATTGGCTCTCTTTTCCTGTTCACCACAATTTGGTTTTCAAGGAGAATGTCAGGTATGGCTCTCATTGGCTGGTCACAGCCTGGCGGCTTACTCAGCAGTCCCCTTTCATATTGCTCCATCTCGGCGCCTAAGCTATCAGGTTCCAATAGTCTCAACATTAGACGCAAGATGTGCTGTTCGTCGGGGGCTCTGGGATGTTTCCATTCTTGTGACGTTGGTCGGGGTTTTTTCTCCACAGAGCATAAAATCCCTTTCGGCCATTCTTCCATCCAATATACCGTACTAAGCTTATAATAACAGCGAGGAGAACCAGGGCAGCTACACCGCACAGTATACCGATGAGCAGTCTGGTATTAAAATCATCTGTAAAGCAAAGCGGAAATATATCAATACAATGCCACTACTACAGTGAAGACTGACACAGCCAAGCAGCATAGTAGAATAGAAAATAGGGGGAAAATGTGATTAACCTCTTAAGGCCTGGGCCCATTTTCGCCATAATTGTTTTCTGTTCAGCTTATTTTTTGTGGGACAAGTTGTAATTTCCAGTAGAACAATTTTAATTACCATATCTTGTATTAACTATGCAAAAGAAATCTTTATGTGGTAAAACTATAAAAAACAAAAAAACAAACGTGCAATTCTGCCATTTTCACTATGATAACCAAGTCAGTACAATTACTGCGATACTAAATCTATATAGTTTTTATTATGTTTTTTATTATGTTATGTATGAGACACCGAAAGACATTGTTATGTTTAGGACACTACTGGATGGGGGCACTAAGAGCGCAGCACTACTGGATGGGGGCACTAAGAGGACAGCACTACTGGATGGGGGCACTAAGAGGACAGCACTACTGGATGGGGGCACCAAAAGGGCAGCACTACTGGATGGGGGCACCAAAAGGGCAGCACGACTGGATGGGGGCACCAAAAGGGCAGCACTACTGGATAGGATCACTAAGAGGGCAGCACTACTGGATGGGGGAACTAAGAGGGCAGCACTACTGGATTGTGGGCGCCAAAAGGGCAGCACTACTGGATGGGGGCACTAAGAGGACAGCACTACTGGATGGGGGCACTAAGAGGACAGCACTACTGGATGGGGGCACCAAAAGGGCAGCACTACTGGATAGGATCACTAAGAGGGCAGCACTACTGGATGGGGGAACTAAGAGGGCAGCACTACTGGATTGTGGGCGCCAAAAGGGCAGCACTACTGGATGGGGGCACCAAAAAGCAGCACTACTGCACTGGGGCACCAAAAGGGCAGCACTACTGGATGGGGGCACAAAAGGGCAGCACTACTGGATGGTGGCACCAAAAGGGCAGCACTACTGGATTAGGGCACCAAAAGGACAGCACTACTGGATGGGTGCACTAAGGAGGCATTTTACTCTAAGGGGACACTTAAAGGGAACCTGTCATCTCCAAAACACCCCATGAACTAGAGTAAGTGTTGTATAGTGTAAGTGATGCTGAATCCAAATATGTAAGTTTTATCTTCATACTCATTTCCATTCTGACGCTGTGCTCCCACAAACCTGCAGTAAAATGCACTCACAGGACTCTTCTTTGAGTCCTCTCCATTATGTGAGTGAGCACTGGAGTCCAGTGAGTGCATTTTACTGCAGGTTTGTGGGAGCACAACATCAGAATGGAAGTGAGTATGAAGATAAAACTTACATATTCGGATTCAGCATCACTTACACTATACAATGCTTACTCTAGTTCAGGGGGTGTTTCGGAGATGACAGGTTCCCTTTAAGCAGTATAACTACTGTGTGTGGTAAATAAGGGGGCATGCCTATTATGTGGGGGCACTAAGGGGGTATAAGTAGTATGTGGGGGCACTATGGAGGCATAACTAATGTGTGGGGTACTATGGGGCATAACTAGTGTTCGGGGACACAACTGGGTAATTCTACTCTGAGGGGGCACTAACAAGTTAGTCTTACTGTGAGGAGTCACTACTGTGAAAGGCTAGGCACATGACACAGCTGCAACATTTTGAGGCACACTTTAGGGAGGCACAGACCATGAGACACTGTAGGAGGCACAGAACAAGAGGCATGACAGGGGGACACAGAGGAAAAGGCACAATATAAGGCAGCACAGATCCTGGGACTAAATACAGAGGCAAAGATCCTGGGACTATATAAGGGGCTCATTCGGAGCCCCCGAACTGAATGAGGGCACACTGCGCATGCGCAGCCGCCCTCCATTCATTTCTATCGGGCAGCCGAAAATAGCCGAGCGCTGGCTCGGCTACTTCCGTCGGCTCCATAGAAATGAATGGGAGTGGTGGCCGTGCTTGCGCGCTGTGCTCCCATTCATTTCTATGAGCGCAGCGGGGAGCTGCGCCTGGTGGTGGCCGGACCCCCGGAAACCCGGGGTCCTCCAGGCGCAGCGCTTCCCGCTCCGTTCTGGATATAGCGGTGGGACCCGCACCTATAAGACAATGGGGACATATCCTAGCGATATGCCCCCATTGTCTAAGATGAGAATACCCCTTTAAGGAGATGCAGAACATGATGAGCTATATAAAGGGGTCACAGATCCTGGCATTATATACGGGGGCCACAAAACCTGGCACTATATACAGTGGACACAACACGTGTGGCACCATATAAGGCAGCACTACCATTTAGACCACTGTGTGTGGTGCTTTATTTTCAGTGGGCATAGTGCGTGGTATGATCGTATTCCGTGGCACAGTGTATTCTGCTATTATATTCAGGACACTGTATGTGGCACCAAGGGTGTGGTAGGGTGTGGAATGTGTTGGTAAAGCGAGAAGCTGAAGACATCAGGGTGGCAGACACGAACCGTGGCAGAGATAAGCCGTGGCAGGGAGAACATCACAGAAAGGAGATGCCACCTGTAAGTGACTACAGGTAAGTGTTTATTCTGGTACTGACTGTGTCTGATAAGTGCTGTAGTCACTCATATGGTCTACAGTGTTGGTAGCACTCTCTTCTTTCAAACTACCACTCCCAGCATACATTTACACCTGTTCGGGCCATGCTGGCACCTGTAGTTTCACACTTTACATACTTATATATCAAGAGCTAACCTGACTATGCAAATCATATCTGTACTAACCTGTTTTGGTTCTTGAGCTGTATCTATGTGTTGTACTTAGTTCTTGAGCTGTATTTATGTACTAGGCCTGCTTCTGGAGCTCTATTTATGTATCGTGTTTGGTTCTGGTGCTGTATCTATGTGTTGTACTTGGTTCTGGAGCTTTATGTACCGTACTTGGTTCTGTATTTATGCACTGGGCTTGCTTCGGGAGCTCTCTATATGTACTGTGCTTGATTCTGGCACTGATTTATGTACTGGGCTTGGTTCTGGAGCTCTATTTATGTATCATTCTTGGTTCTGGTACTGTATCTATGTACTGGGCTGGGCTTGACTCTTGAGCTGTATTTATGTACTGGGCTTGCTTTTGGAGCTCTATTTATGTACCATATTTGGTTCTGATGCTGTATTTTTGTACTGGGCTTGGTACTGGAGCTCTAATTATATACTGTGCTTGGTTTTCATGCTGTATTTTAATAATCTTGATATGGCACCACTACTACTGTGCCTGCATAGTGTCTTCTACCTATATTTATTTACCTACCTATATTATATTTTCACCTATATAACTAACAGCAGTGCCCCACAGAAGATTGCATACACATCCCAGACATACCTGTGTGCACTGTGTGTCTGTATTACATGTCACATCCCAGACATACCTGTGTGCACCGTGTGTGTATTACATGTCACATCCCAGACATACCTGTGTGCACCGTGTGTGTATTACATGTCACATCCCAGACATACCTGTGTGCACTGTGTGTGTATTACATGTCACATCCCAGACATACCTGTGTGCACTGTGTGTCTGTATTACATGTCACATCCCAGACATACCTGTGTGCACTGTGTGTCTGTATTACATGTGACATCCCAGACATACCTGTGTGCACTGTGTGTGTGTATTACATGTGACATCCCAGACATACCTGTGTGCACTGTGTGTCTGTATTACATGTCACATCCCAGACATACCTGTGTGCACTGTGTGTCTGTATTACATGTCACATCCAAGACATACCTGTGTGCACTGTGTGTCTGTATTACATGTCACATCCCAGACATACCTGTGTGCACTGTGTGTCTGTATTACTTGTCACATCCCAGACATATCTGTGTGTACTGTGTGTCTGTATTACATGTCACAATCCCAGACATACCTGTGTGCACTGTGTCTGTATTACATGTCACATCCCAGACATACCTGTGTGCACTGTGTGTCTGTATTACTTGTCACATCCCAGACATACCTGTGTGTACTGTGTGTCTGTATTACATGTCACATCCCAGACATACCTGTGTGCACTGTGTGTCTGTATTATATGTCACATCCCAGACATACCTGTGTGCACTGTGTGTGTATTACATGTCACATCCCAGACATACCTATGTGCACTGTGTGTGTATTACATGTCACATCCCAGACATACCTGTGTGCACCGTGTGTGTATTACATGTCACATCCCAGACATACCTGTGTGCACTGTGTCTGTATTACATGTCACATCCCAGACATACCTGTGTGCACTGTGTGTCTGTATTACATGTCACATCCCAGATATACCTGTGTGCACTGTGTGTCTGTATTACATGTCACATCCCAGACATACCTGTGTGCACCGTGTGTGTATTACATGTCACATCCCAGACATACCTGTGTGCACTGTGTGTGTATTACATGTCACATCCCAGACATACCTGTTGTGTACTGTGTGTCTGTATTACATGTCACATCCCAGACATACCTGTGTGCACTGTGTGTCTGTATTACATGTCACATCCCAGACATACCTGTGTGCACTGTGTGTTTCTATTACATGTTACATCCCAGACATACCTGTGTGCACTGTATGTCTGTATTACATGTCACATCCCAGACATACCTGTGTGCACTGTATGTCTGTATTACATGTCACATCCCAGACATACCTGTGTGCACTGTGTGTATTACATGTCACATCCCAGACATACCTGTGTGCACTGTGTGTCTGTATTACATGTCACATCCCAGACATACCTGTGTGCACTGTGTGTCTGTATTACATGTCACATCCCAGACATACTTGTGTGCACTGTGTGTCTGTATTACATGTCACATCCCAGACATACCTGTGTGCACTGTGTGTCTGTATTACATGTCACATCCCAGACATACCTGTGTGCACTGTGTGTGTGTATTACATGTCACATCCCAGACATACCTGTGTGCACTGTGTGTGTGTATTACATGTCACATCCCAGACATACCTGTGTGCACTGTGTGTGTGTATTACATGTCACATCCCAGACATACCTGTGTGCACTGTGTGTCTGTATTACATGTCACATCCCAGACATACCTGTGTGCACTGTGTGTGTATTACATGTCACATCCCAGGCATACCTGTGTGCACTGTGTGTCTATTACATGTCACATCCTAGACATACCTGTGTGTACTGTGTGTGTATTACATGTCACATCCCAGACATACCTGTGTGCACTGTGTGTCTGTATTACATGTCACATCCCAGACATACCTGTGTGCACTGTGTGTGTATTACATGTCACATCCCAGGCATACCTGTGTGCACTGTGTGTCTATTACATGTCACATCCTAGACATACCTGTGTGTACTGTGTGTGTATTACATGTCACATCCCAGACATACCTGTGTGCACTGTGTGTCTGTATTACATGTCATATCTCAGACATACCTGTGTGCACTGTGTGTGTATTACATATCACATCCCAGACATACCTGTGTGCACTGTGTGTCTGTATTACATGTCACATCCCAGACATACCTGTGTGCACTGTGTGTCTGTATTACATGTCATATCTCAGACATACCTGTGTGCACTGTGTGTGTATTACATGTCACATCCCAGACATACTTGTGTGCACTGTGTGTCTGTATTACATGTCACATCCCAGACATACCTGTGTGCACTGTGTGTCTGTATTACATGTCACATCCCAGACATACCTGTGTGTACTGTGTGTGTATTACATGTCACATCCCAGACATACCTGTGTGCACTGTGTGTGTGTATTACATGTCACATCCCAGACATACCTGTGTGCACTGTGTGTCTGTATTACATGTCACATCCCAGACATACCTGAGTGCACTGTGTGTCTGTATTACATGTCACATCCCAGACATACCTGTGTGCACTGTGTGTGTATTACATGTCACATCCCAGGCATACCTGTGTGCACTGTGTGTCTGTATTACATGTCACATCCTAGACATACCTGTGTGTACTGTGTGTGTATTACATGTCACATCCCAGACATACCTGTGTGCACTGTGTGTCTGTATTACATGTCACATCCCAGATATACCTGTGTGCACTGTGTGTCTGTATTACATGTCATATCTCAGACATACCTGTGTGCACTGTGTGTGTATTACATGTCACATCCCAGACATACCTGTGTGCACTGTGTGTCTGTATTACATGTCATATCTCAGACATACCTGTGTGCACTGTGTCTGTATTACATGTCACATCCCAGACATACCTGTGTGCACTGTGTGTCTGTATTACATGTCACATCCCAGACATACCTGTGTGCACTGTGTGTGTATTACATGTCACATCCCAGGCATACCTGTGTGCACTGTGTGTCTGTATTACATGTCACATCCTAGACATACCTGTGTGTACTGTGTGTGTATTACATGTCACATCCCAGACATACCTGTGTGCACTGTGTGTGTATTACATGTCACATCCCAGACATACCTGTGTGCACTGTGTGTGTGTATTACATGTCACATCCCAGACATACCTGTGTGCACTGTGTGTCTGTATTACATGTCACATCCCAGACATACCTGTGTGCACTGTGTGTCTGTATTACATGTCACATCCCAGACATACCTGAGTGCACTGTGTGTCTGTATTACATGTCACATCCCAGACATACCTGTGTGCACTGTGTGTGTATTACATGTCACATCCCAGGCATACCTGTGTGCACTGTGTGTCTGTATTACATGTCACATCCTAGACATACCTGTGTGTACTGTGTGTGTATTACATGTCACATCCCAGACATACCTGTGTGCACTGTGTGTCTGTATTACATGTCACATCCCAGATATACCTGTGTGCACTGTGTGTCTGTATTACATGTCATATCTCAGACATACCTGTGTGCACTGTGTGTGTATTACATGTCACATCCCAGACATACCTGTGTGCACTGTGTGTCTGTATTACATGTCATATCTCAGACATACCTGTGTGCACTGTGTGTGTATTACATGTCACATCCCAGACATACCTGTGTGCACTGTGTGGTCTGATTTACATGTCACATCCCAGGCATACCTGTGTGCACTGTGTCTGTATTACATGTCACATCCCAGACATACCCGTGTGCACTGTGTCTGTATTACATGTCACATCCCAGACATACCTGTGTGCACTGTGTGTGTGTATTACATGTCACATCCCAGACATACCTGTGTGCACTGTGTCTGTATTACATGTCACATCCCAGACATACCTGTGTGCACTGTGTGTCTGTATTACATGTCACATCCCAGACATACCTGTGTGCACTGTGTGTCTGTATTACTTGTCACATCCCAGACATACCTGTGTGCACTGTGTGTGTATTACATGTCACATCCCAGACATACCTGTGTGCACTGTGTGTCTGTATTACATGTCACATCCCAGACATACCTGTGTGCACTGTGTGTCTGTATTATATGTCCAGGAAAAGCAATCTTCTATGGGGCACTGCTGTTAGTTATATTGGTGAAAATGAGGTGACAGACTCCCTTTAAGGGGGATTATATTGTAGTCAGGGTCGGTGACAACCCCTATGAACCCTGTAATGACTGCTATTGCTGGTTTTTAGGAATTACTGAGTACAATATGAACATTTTTGAATTTAGAGATTCGTTTTTGTAAACTGTTTTTAAGTTTTGTTTTCTAAAACATGACCTGTATTCACGAGATTGGGGCTGAGCTGCAGTACCCGATGCAGCCTTTGTACAAGAGTGGCGCTCTTCTTTTTCTAATCCTTTGATATTCATACTCACCGTGAGCAATTGTCACCTCCTGCTTTGCTTCCACTTCTCCAAGTGCGTTCCTGGCCACACACGTGTATGTTCCAGCATGGGTCGCTGCTGCTGTGTGAATAATGACCAAGCTTTTATCCGTAGAGTATGTCACCTCGGCATTATCGGGGACCAGCCAGCTGTAAGTAGGTGCCGGCAACCCTTCCGAACTGCATGTTATGTTTAGTGGGTTTCCTAACCTGATTGTTTCATTTGTCGAAACAGTCACATTTGGGTTCGTTGGTGGATCTGAGGAAAAGAGAAAAAAGGTATTTCTATGAGCAGTGCACAATATGATTAACGAGGGGGAGGGGCAAAGAAATCGGGAGGCGCTCACGTGCTCTGTAACATATGATAATCTATATTATCTCATTGGCCATTACAGAGAAGTTCCCCCTAAATCACTTCAGTAGGATATTCTTTCTGGAGATCCTGTATGAATTGAGGAGACTTTAATGCAATGCATCCTGGGAAAAATGTGCAAATTAGCACTTCTCTACTCTCCACTGCCACCTATGGGAGACAGGGGGAACTGTTTTTCTGTGACTTTGTAATTCTGTCCACTTACTTCTTCATTACATCTGTTTCAGAAACATCTAGGTGATGATCATGGACATTACAGCACCTACAGAGGTCACCCAGCTTTCCCAGACTCCTGATCTCCCTTGTACAGAAGAGATATAGAAGTGGAAGATATAAAAATATAACAAATTTGTTGTCACCCAGCTTTCCCAGAAACAGATATTCGGAAGAAATGGTTAAATAGACTATTTAAAGTAAAAAGTATTTCAAATATCCTATTTTTTTTACACCCATTTTTAGTTTCTCCCAGTGAATGGCTGCAGGAGTGCGCCTGACCCTGTCCGGAGTATCGCGGCTGAGACCTGAAGGACCGCTGAACGGAGCCTTGGTGCTGGAGTAGGTTTTTTTTTTTTTTTTTCCATTAGGAAGAACATGGCCCTGGGCCAAAATAAAAATGGGTGTAAGGCGGGAAGACCTCTTTAAATTGATTTCAGTACTTATGATGTAATGCTTCATTTCCCCTGTGGTGGCGCTGCAGGGAGAAGTAACCAGGGAGATCGGAGATATAGGCGGAAATGTATCATCTCCCTTGCACATGAAAAGCGTTACGTCTATTTTTACTTTGGGGGGACGTGGCGAGGGCGGGAAGGAATTGTGGTCAGCAGTGTATCTTCATTTATTCCACTGTTCTGGCGGAAATGAAGCCAGAAATCTACAGCGGCTCTGAGCTGTCGTAGGTTTCTGTTTCGGAGCACGGACTGCCAGATGACGCGCTTAATTTATGCCGAGGCGTGCGCTAAAAGTGTCGGTCTTGATAAATCTCCTACATAGCTTCACAACATTGTACAGAGCAGTGTACGGTGCAAAATATATAGTGAGGAGGAGGTCCGGGTCATAGAGAGTGGCGGACGTACATTGCACGGTGATGCTGACCAGCTTCATTGTGTCTCCTTTATGGTTTGTTGCGTTACATGTATAAATCCCAGACATGTCTCTTGTTACTGTAACTGCGTCAGTTATATAACGTCCATCGGATTCACATTTTACTAGAGGCCTTGGGTTTCCGTCAGCCCGACACGAAAACGAGGTCTTTCCTTCCACCAGAAGTGAAGTTGAGGAGCACAAACTTTCAGTGAACTCTGGGGGGTCTGAATGGAGAAAGAAACAATAAAGATCACATAGTAATAATGGATGACATTACGGACGGTTGGGGCGGCCGCCCAGGGCCCGAAGCTCCTGGGGGCCCATAGCTGCCCAAAGTGTCCATATGTTAATACATCATTCATTCAAACCAATTTCAACCTCATGAAACTGATCATCATCAAAAACCTGCAGTTACTGGCCACTGATGATAAACATGTAGACGTTAACCAGGCCCCCTTGCTGTGGAGAATCTCAGACATGCCCCCTATTGTCCTCTCCTTCTTTCAACAGGGTGATCTGCTGCTTGTGAAGAAGTGCGGGAGACCACAGCGGCAGGAGCAGCAGCCAGAAGGGATGTAAGTGAGTCTGCACTGTCTCTTCTCTGTGGGAGGGAACTCTTAAGCTGCTGCCTGTCTGTGTTCTGTACAGGCAGCAGGTTCAATACTTGTTTAATGTTTTTTACTGTCTTATTAATCACAGTTTGTTTTCCTCCATAAACCCCCCTGCCACCTACTGTGCCTCCTTCCCCACACCCCCATCCTTCTCTCATTGTCTCACAGAGCCCCTTCCCTGCTATCTTCTTTCCTCCTTCATTTATCCAATGAATTTTTCTCTCCTCCTCCGGCTGCACCCTTGCCACTTGCTGTTACACTGAACAGACCTCCTGCCAGCCACTTCTTGTGTTATCCCATCAGAACCCCTTCCAACTACTAGAAGTGTTAACCCCCTCCTCCCTGCAACTCTGTCAACCCATCTTGCCCGTACAAAGCCCTGGTCACCTGCTTCACCCCACTGCCTTTTACTACATGGAGCTCCAGAGTTAACAGCTTCACTGACTTTCTCTTTTCCTGCTTTCCTCTCACAAAACCCTTTGTGTGTTGCTCCCCCCCATCCTCCACAGACAGAGCTAGTAACAGGCTGTATGGGACCTTATCTTCAGGTTCAGGCACACATACCTGAAAATAACTATCTATCTATCTATCTATCTAATTATCTATCTATCTAATATCTATCTATCTATCTAATATCTATCTATCTAATTATCTATCTATCTATCTATCTATCTATCTATCTATCTATCTATCTATCTCTCTCCCCAGGTATTAGTTGTGTGTCTCAGAGATTTCTACAAGTCACTTACAATGTACTTCTAGGGCTTGTGTTGAAGACTGGGATATGTTTGTATTTTCGGCAATAGAAGCGGTGCAGGTGATGGGAATGCTCGGAGTCCTTTGGCTTGCAGTGAATTTGTGGGACACAGAGATCTGCCCCGTCTTCTCTTCTTTACCATCCACAATAATGTTGAGAACATAAGCCCCTGGATTTTTGTTGGTTGACTGACAGGTAGCGGTCACGTTCTCCTCCAGGTTTACAATGTTTTCTGATAGACTTAGATCCACAGTAGGAGGTTCTAGAAAAGAGGATTGATGTTACCAAGAGAATACACAGGCCACCATCACCATCTCCTAATGACATAGCATATTCTGGCTAGGTTGTATTCAGAGAGGACTACCGCAAGTACTGCTAGGAGAAAATCCATCCGGGACCTCCACATGGGAAACCTTAAAAGATGTACCAAAGCTTGGTGAATTGAATAAATCTGCTCTATGCTCCACAAGCCAAGGTGGCGCCCAATGTCACTCTATTGATCAAGAGCCCACATCCCATTCAGATGTAGGACACTATGTCAGAGCCCCGACCACCGAGGTTAATAAATGGTATGGACTTCTATTTACACAATGCTGAGATGAAACGTGAAGTCAATCATTCTTAGGACGTCCATTGACAGGCAGTGGTCTATGGCAATTAGACATCTACTTCTTAGAGTGCCAACATTGTCAAACTCTACCACGTATTTCACAGCTGTCACCACCACATTTTCTGAAATTTTTTTTTTATAAATTTCTTTGCCGCTCACTGTTTAGAGCCATTAAATGGAGCTAAACCTTGTACAGACCCATGTGATGTCCTCATGGAATCCATCTATCTATCTATCTATCTATCTATCTATCTATGAGGCCTATTGATGAAGGGCCCACATACACCTGGGACCTTTTATACTGGCAGATTTTTTGCCTGTTTAAAGGGGTTATCCCACAAATAATGTTCTAAAGTTTTGAAACCAGCCCCAGGATTATAGTCACTGAGTTATTCCCTGAAATCTATCTGTATAGCGCCACCTGCTGTTCGCTCTTTTTCTAATTTCTCTGTCCTCCTCACTGAGGTGGAAGCACATGCTCAGTTCCATCCTTCAGTTGCTACCAGTTGCAGCAGACAGGACGCACCCTCTGAGAAAAGACAAGTCCCCTAAGCCGACACCTTGAAATAAATCTAGCAGAGCATTTTGAGCAATAAATGGGGAGATCTCTAGATCCATGTGAGGTACAGGGCTGGTTCTAGCTTTTTTTAAGATGAGGTTGTCATGTACTAGATTATGTATGATTTTCCTTTCGTACATTAATCATGTGATAACCCCCTTAAGTGAACAATCAATATAGATCGACGATACAGCATGTCAACCACCTTATCATTAGGCTATGTTCACACTGTGGATTTCTCTGCCAGTACTTTGGTGTGGATCCCAAACTAACATCCCAATGGTGGCTGCGTGTTGTTCACCACGGCGGTTTAAAGACATGATCATGCCAAGAAAGGACATGTCCTTTCTTGACGTAGGGCCCAGACGGATGCCAGTGTTAGCTGCTTCAGGGGTACATTGGCTGTTTAGCTCCAATCATTTATTGATGGGTCTAAACTGTGAGCAGGTCCAAAAAAACCATGACAGAAACCACGACAGAGCCAAAACACACAGTATGAACATACCCTTATGGTGACAAACAATCCTAAATTTGCCCATTCGTCCCCATAGTTTGCATTAGTCCATCCCCACGTGGCATAACAGGTGAATGTTTGTGGTTCATTGGGGGCAATCATAAGGCACAAAAACATTCATCTCACAACCGATCCTGCAACCATGGCCTTTCCTTTCCTTGGCAAATACAGCACGCAACAAAATGGAATAAAATATAATTTACACAAGGCTGGGATGATAAACTGGAGAGGAAACGTGAAGTCCATAGAACTTTTTAGGACATCCATAGACAGGCAAAGGTCTCTTTCAATGAGACATCTACACAATTTTAGAGAAGTTTACCCCACCTCACAGCCATGATTGTTGCATGGGAAGATGGTTCATGACATCAACACTGGGTGCAGGCATGGAGGCAGGGGTGTAACTACCATAGCGGCAGACCATGCGACTGCTATAGGGCCCAGGGAAAGAGGGGGTCCAGTCTTAGTTGGGATTATCTTGTCTTCTACTGGAGGTGAAAACTAGGTCAAGACTCTACCCTCTAAAGGAACAACTTTTAGCAAATTAGTCATTGGAAAAATGGCCCAAAGGTCATTGAAAATGGTTTAGTCAGAAACCCTTCAGTCCTGTGTGGGGGGCCTGGTTTCATCCTCGCTATGGGGCCCTTACTTCTCCATGTACGCCACATGGAGGGCACTGTCTGGTAGAGTCAGAAAGGAAGAACCCCAAGATCTCTGTATGACATGATCCCAACAACTTACCATAAATATTCACATTCACCCTACTCTCCATGGACAAAATAAATAAATGAGCTTCACATCTGATGGTCTTATGTCCCAGATCTGAAAAATCCGCAGACAGCTGGGCCGTGCTCTTTATGGTTCCTTCATTGGTCATGACGGGAATGACACTGAGTAAGGTGTCTTCAAAGACCATCTTCAGGCTGACGTTTTGTGGAGGAAATCCGTTGGCAACAAGACACTCGGCTGTAAATAAGGTCCCATTTTCTATCCATTTCTTGACGTTTATTACAGGAGCTTCTGGCAGTGCTGATATTATAAGAAAATGACATGAGACTGATCAAAATCTGTATGAAAGGCCACATTATCGTACATTAACCACTTAACGCCCCACACCAGATATTTAGTCATAGTGATCTCATGGTTGCTGTCACAGTACTCGGAATATCACAGGGGCTGATACACATAGCCGGACTTCTGTCACAACCAGGACTAGAGATTACTTTAATTCCAGCAGTTTGACTCCTTAGATGCCGCAGTCAATAGTAACCACGGCATCTAAACGGTTAGACAAAGGGAAGCCCCAGAACCCTAGTGCTGAGTGATTGGCACGTCAGTCACAGGCCTAACAATGGCCTCCATATCTGCCATCTATGGAAGGCAGATCTAGTATGCTGCGTATCAGTATTAATGAGAGGTATAACAAACTATCCTTTAGTCTCCTAGTGGAACTAAAATTAAAAAAAATTAAAACTATGTAAAAAAAAAAAAAAAAAACACAAAAATAATTTTCTCCTTACACATTCCTTTATGTTAAAAAATAAACCACTAAAAAAACCTCCCAAAATTTTTTATCACGTTATTTAAACCACATGGGTGAAAACTCTATAAAAAATAAAAATAAAGAATTTCTGGTTGTTTGATGTTAGTCTCACCTCTCGAAGAAAGGAATAAAAAGTGACCAAAAAGTTGCATTTACCCCAAACTGGTACCAATAAGAATACAGCTTGCCACAAAAAGCAAACCTTCACCCACACATCACTGGAAAAATAAAAAAGTTATGGCTCTCAAAATATGGCGAGATAAAAACAGGGGTTGTGCAAAGGTAGTAAAACATAACTAGATTGACATTTCCTGAAGGAAATACATAAGGGGAGATTAATCAAACCGATGTAAAGCAGAACTGGCTTAGTTGTCCATAGCAACCAATCAGATTCCACCTTTCATTTTCCAAAGGAGCTGTAAAAAATGAAAGGTGGAATTTGATTGGTTGCTACGGGTAACTAAGCCAGTTCTACTTTACACCAGTTTGATAAATGACCCCAATAGTGCTTGAAAAGAGCTGACAGTGTTTGTGTGCGTGAGAGGATAAGAAAAGGGGCTGTGCATGTGTGCTGTGTTTGTGAGACTGGGTGGTGTCTAGACTGTGACTGTGACATCAAATTTGAATCTCCGAACATCCCGCCATTCATTTCTATGGGAGATTTTTTATTTTATTTTTAAACATAAATTTATGACAAACAAAAAATCTGGTGGAGTCCAAAAATACTTAGTACACCTCTCAACGCCAAGAGCTTCGAAACACAGAGTCTGCATGTTAGGCGGTTTGGGTTATATTAATCGTGAAAAACTGGAGAAGAATGAAATATAAGAAAATGAGGAATCCTTATCAAGCACTATAAAAAAACCTTAATAAATTTGGTATCGCCCTATTCGTACTGACCTGCAAAAAAAAGTTGAACACTGTAGAAAACTGGAAAAAAATATCGGAATTCCCAACCTCCTCAATAAAATACATTTTTCAATGCCTTATATTTGCCACTAATAACTCATCCTGTAAAAAACAAGCCCTCATACAGCAATGTCGTTGAAAAATAAAGGTAGGACTCTCATAAAGCGAGGATGAAAAAACACTGGGGGAGCTCACTGCATAGGGATTTTAGGGTGAGGTCACATGCAATGATTGTGCTGAAATCCATGAAGGAGATCCACAACATAAGTTGACATGTTGCTCATTTAAAATTTCTGTAGTGTGTGGATAAGATCTGTTCAAATGTAATACACTTTGCTCCTACTGTAAAAGCCACAGATTTCACAATCACACAATTTTGCTGTGCAAAAAGTCTGCAAAGTTTATGTCATATGTGGCCGTAACCTTCCTTACAGCTCCCGTTAAGCTAATTAGTACATTCATAAGCTGGGAGCTCCCCCTAGTGGTTGCAATTTCTATTTATTTTATTAATTTATTTTTTTTTTTTTAGAAATCCTTAAAAGTGTTGACCCTTAGCAATGAGGACTCTGGTCCAAAATTCACATTCTCTAGAAGAAGACATAAGTTACAGACTTGTGATCCAACTTACTGTAGGTCTGTACGGTTATCTCCGTGGACTTGACTGTGTGGATCTCTGACCCCAGTCGTAGGATGGCCTCACAGGAAAAGTCCTTAAGGTTGTCACTGCGACGAGCTGTGAATGTATGTAAGCGACTCACAGTCCTTCTGTTCACCACATGTGGTCCTTCATATGATTTAGTGTCAATGACGTCCCCTCCTCTGCTGATGTTTATGGTAAGATACTCCAAAGGAGCAACTTCATAAACCGTACAGTTGATGGTATATTCTTTTCCTTCCTCTAGCTCAGTTGGCAGGTCTATAGTGACGTTGGAAGGCAGAGCTGCAACGACATCATATGTATATTCATATTAACATTGGGAGAAGCTGGTTTGCATTACTCACCATGAACTGGTCTGAAAGTCAGAACCCAAACTGTGTTTCATTTCCATTTTCAAGTTCTCTGTTTGCTGCCAGTGAATGGACTACTCCATCCAGTGGCTGAAAATGCATAGTGTTCTAATATACTTCTCACAGATGACCCGGCTTGTCACGGGTATATTTCATCTACAGTATTTCAATTAATGTTTGTGTGCTCTTAAAAGATATCCACAGTGTCCACAATAATAGTGACCTCCACATTGCCCCACCTCCTTAACAGTGACCTCCAGAGCTGCCCATCCCCTTAACAGTGACCCCTCACAGTGCCCCGCTCACTTAACAGTTACTTTTACAGTGCCCTGACCCCTTAAAAGTGATCTCCACAAGGCCCTGCTCTCTTAACAATGTCCTCAACAGCACCCCGCCCCCTTAATAGTGACCTCCACAGCGCCCAATCCCCTTTACAGTAATGTCCACAGTACCCTGCCCCCTTAATAATGACCTCCACAGTGCCCTGCCCCCTTAACAATGACCTCCATCTTAACAGTGACCTATAACAATGAAGAAAATGGCTGAATTTTTATGGAAACCTGATGTAAAACTGTGTCTATGTCAGTGAGGCTAAGACTGAAGGACCTGCGAGCTTCTATTGGCCAATAAGGGTCATGTGACCATGTATATGGAAGTTAGGATATGACTGAAGGACCTTCAAGCCTCTATTTGCCAAGAATTGTCATGTGACTATGTCATTTAGGATATGAGTAAAAGACCTGTGAGCTTCTATTGGCTAATATGGGTAATGTAATGATGCCATATTTGCATTTTTTAGGAATATCTCAAGAACTGTATGTTCTAGCGAGCTGAAACCTGGTCGAAAACTTTTCTAAGCACCTGATTTACCTATATGCCAACTTTTGTTTTTATCTGTAAAATATGTTTATCTTGTAAAATACCTTTATGCCCCTATTTAGATGATGGTAACAAGGGTAACACTTCCAGCTTGGAGGTCGAATCTATGTTACTAGAGGAAAGCTCCTAACTCTAATAGGCTATTTTCACACCATCGGCACGGGGCTCCAGCAGGCTGTTCCAGTGAACAGGGGGTGAACAGCCAGTCTGATCCGTGCTGCCGCAGGTGCACGTGTGGGGCCAGAACTACGCTTATTACAGTGAATTACAGTTACAATTACAGTGAATGGGGCCGGGCCACGGATCTGGCCACAGCATGGCAACCCCTGCTGAGAGGCGACCGGAGCAAAAATACACATTGTATTTTCGTTCCGGCCGCCTCTCGGCAGGGGTTGCTATCTTGTAGCCAGGTCCACGGCCCACCCCCATTACAGTGAATGGGGCCGGAGCGTAGTTCCGGCCCCACACGTGCACCTGAAGCAGCGCGGATCCGGCGGGGTGTTCACCCATCAGAACAGCCTGACGGAGACCCGTGCTGCAGGTGTGAAAGGGGCCTTAGCCAGAGCAGAGATCAGCTACAAAAAGTGTCTTTCACACTGGAGGACCCAACATATGTAATGCCTCACTGTAGTGCTGCAGTGAAATGGAACACTTGCAGAATACAGCTGAACACTAGAGATTCTACAGTCTGCTAGTGATTAAGAAGCCTTTCTAATAAAAAATTAAGTAGCCTTTGATATATAATATACTACTTACCGTATGCCATGACTTGGGTGTGACTTGTTAATTCTCGGTCTCCAGTGTCGAGCATGCAGACACATGTTGAGTTCTCCCAGTCACGGACAATCACTTGCACTGCCAACCAGTTGGGCCCCCTCTTGGTCTGATTCTTATATAATCTGGTATCGTAGAATGTTTGGTCAGGTTTGGGAGTAGAGCAGTTTAACCACACGGCCTCTCCTAATGGGACGAATTCTTCAGAACTTGTGGCTCCGAAATCCATGTCCTGGGACCTCACTGCCAAAGAAATCACAAGGCAACAATATATGGTTACATAGTTAATACGGTTGAAAAAAGACATAAATCCATCAAGTTCAACTAAGGGATGGGTGAGAACACAAATTTTAGAAAAGGGGAGTGAGACCCACACTTCTACACATTCTCATAAGCATTAATGCTCTTTTTAAAACGTTCACTGTTCCTGCTATGAACACGTCCAGAGGTGACTATTCCACAGAGTCACAGTTCTCACAGTGAAGAAGCCTTGACTCCTCTGGAGACTGAACTTTTTCTTCTCCAATCGTAGGCAGTGCCCCCTTGTCTTTTGAGGAGATTTTACATGGAACAGCTTTTCAGCATATTTTTTCTACGGCCCATTTATATATTTGTTTAGGTTAATCATGGTCGTGCTTGTACACTAAAAAGCACCGGCCTCTCTGGTAGCCGGGACCATGGGAGCTCACATAGGCTGGTGCTTTTTTCCATAGCGTGCAAGCATGGCCATCACGGCTGGATTGCAGGGTGGTCATAACCATAAAAATAAGTCATGTATAATGTGATGGAAAAATGAATCCAGACAGCAAAGGAAGTAATATGGATAATAAAAATACATCAGTAAGTGCCTTTTTACATACTAAAAGGTTGGTATATAAAATGAGAATGCTTGGCCTGGGAGAAAATGTCTGTATGTGGGTAAGTAACTGGCTCAGTGATAGAAAACAGAGGGTGGTTATTAAAGGCACATATTCAGATTGGGTCACTGTCACTAGTCGGGGTACCACAGGGGTCAGTATTGGGTCCTATTCTCTTCAATATATTTATTAATGATCTTGTAGAAAGTTTGCACAGTAAAATATAAATCTTTGCACGCTAAACTGTGTAAAGTAATTAACACAGAAGAGGACAGTACACTGCTACAGATGGATCTGGATAGACTGGAGGCTTGGGCAGAGAAGTGGCAGATGAGGTTTAACACTGACAAATGTAGTAATGCATATGGGAAGGAATAATGCAAGTCACCAGTACATACTGAATGGTAAAACACTGGGTAACACTGACATGGAAAAAGACCTAGGAATTTTAGTGAACAGCAAACTAAGCTGCAGAAACCAGTGTCAGACAGCTGCTGCCAAGGCCAATAAGATAATGGGTTGCATCAAAAGGGGCATAGATGCCTGTGATGAGAACATAGTCCTGCCACTTTACAAATCACTAGTCAGACCACACATGGAGGACTTTGTACAGTTCTGGGCTCCTGTGAACAAGGCAGACAGAGCAGAGCTGGAGAGGGTTCAGAGGAGGGCAACTAAAGTCATAGCTGGAATGGGTGGACTACAGTACCCAGAAAGATTATCAAAATTAGGGTTATTTACTTTAGAAAAAAGACGACTGAGGGGAGATGTAATAACTATGTATAAATATATCAGAGGTCAGTACAGAGATCTCTCCCATCATCTATTTATCCCCAGGACTGTGACTGTGACGAGGGGACATCCTCTGTGTCTGGAGGAAAGAAGGTTTGTACACAAACATAGAAGAGGATTCTTTACGGTAAGAGCAGTGAGACTATGGAACTCTCTGCCTGAGGAGGTGGTGATGGTAAGTTCACTAAGAGAGTTCAAGAAGGGCCTGGATGTATTTCTGGAGGGTCTCTCGGGGCAGTGCAAATACAGTGCAATAATAGCGCTTTATAATGCAGGATATATTACAATTAATATATAAAATGCAGTTCAACAATATAAAACAGTATAAATACATACAACAGCATAAATCACAGTGCAAGTTAGCCCTTCAGATTGCAATAAAGTAGGGAGTTGATGGCTTTGCATCTTGCTCCAGGGAACTCCAATAACATCATAGGAAATAAAGCATTGACCCCAGCCAAGAACGGAAGATAGGAGCAATAAAGGGAAAGTAAATACATTACAAAATTACAGCTACTTTCATAAATGATCGTTTTACAGGATGTTAACCAGAAAATCCCTTTAAGCTGGCTATTCACATTAAATGAATGCCAGCTGAATCCAATTTATGCAGGACCGGCTGACCATTTCGAATGTGTAAGGGGTGTCCCGACTCTCCCCCAATGGCATATGTCATTGAAATGAACAGTTGGGCATCTTGGATTTTTACACAGGCGAGGTTTCTGGCAGTGGCTTAGTACACATGCAAGCCTAGGGAGTATTTGTATGGGAGGAGGATGAAAAGAATGCCTGTCTGACAAACTAACTATCTAAGGTATGCAGTCCCTGTTATCTAGGCCTTGTTTTGGGCCCTTAGGAACAATATTAGATGCAGGAATATTAATTTATGCATATGCTAATACACAGAGCAACATGACCCTGGAGATCACTAATGAGAACTTAGGCTAATGTAAACCATTACAAATACCAAGAACCATCATAGCACATGGAAGGGCAGGGATCAGACAGACAAGTAATATAGATAGACATAATTAACTTGCCCAGCAGGTGGCAGCAATAAACTTCGAGGACATCTGTTCATCTCTCAGAGCCAGCATTCCAGTTGTCTGTAAAGTCATGTTTAGTTCTTAGAGGACTTCTCCAACCAAAAATAAGAAATCAGCCATCACTTGGTATTTATATGTGTTCCTTACTTTCACAGTGTTCAGATTTTCAGCTCTCTTTTATTTCCGGTTGCTACTTATTTTCCACATTGCGGCATCAAGTGGCTGCTATCTCCATGACTCAAAGGCCAGTAAGTGAGTCAGCCCTATGACAATTACTTCTCAGCACCTACAGTACACCATGTTCCAAATTATTATGCAAATTATATTTATCCCTGATTTTCCTAAATGGTCGGTGCAAATGACAGTCAGTATAATACAGGCCAAGTTACATGTTAACATTGGAACCCTTCTTTGATATCACCTTCACAATTCTTGCATCCATTGAACTTTTGAGTTTTTGGAAAGTTTCTGCTTGAATTTCTTTGCATGATGTCAGAATAGCCTCCCAGAGCTGCTGTTTTGATGTGAACTGCCTCCCACCCTCATAGATCTTTTGCTTGATGATACTCCAAAGGTTCTCTGTAGGGTTGAGGTCAGGGGAAGATGGTGGCCACACCATGAGTTTATCTCCTTTTATGCCCATAGCAGCCAATGACACAGAGGTCTTCTTTGCAGCATGAGATGGTGCATTTCATGCATGAAGATGATTTTGCTCCTGAAGGCACGTTTCTGCTTTTTGTACCATAGAAGAAGGTTGTCTGTCAGAATCTCTATATACTTTGCAGAGGTCATTTTCACACCTTCAGGAACCCTAAAGGGGCCTACCAGCTCTCTCCCCATGATTCTGGCCCAGAACATGACTCCTCCACCTCCTTGCTGACGTCACAACCTTGTTGGGACATGGTGGCCATCCACCAACCATCCACTACTCCATCCATCCGGACCATCCAGGGTTGCACAACACTCATCAGTAAACAAGACTGTTTGAAAATTAGTCTTCATGTATGTCTGGGCCCACTGCAACCGTTTCTGCTTGTGAGCACTGGTTAGGGGTGGCCGAATAGTAGGTTTATGCATCACAGCAAGCCTTTGAAGGATCCTACACCTTGAGGTTCGAGGGACTCCAGAGGCACCAGCAGCTTCAAATATCTGTTTGCTGGTTTGTAATGGCTTTTTAGCAGCTGCTCTCTTAATCCGATGAACTTGTCTGGCAGAAACCTTCCTCATTCTGCCTTTATCAGCACGAACACGTCCGTGCTCTGAATCAGCCACAAATCTCTTCACAGTACGATGATCACGCTTAAGTTTTCGTGAAATATCTAATGTTTTCATCCCTTGTCCAAGGCATTGCACTATTTGATGCTTTTCAGCAGCAGAGAGATCCTTTTTCTTTCCCATTTTACTTGAAAACAGTGTCCTGCTTAATATTGTGGAACATCCAGTTTTCCTTTAAATGGGCTCACCTGGCAAACTAATTATCACAGGTATCTGAGATTGATTTCAGTGATCTAAAGAGCCCTGAGACACAATACCATCAATGAGTTTTATTGAAAAACAAAAAAATGTAATCTTTATGACACTTAAATCCAATTTGCATAATAATTTGGAACATGGTGTAGATGTCGGTGGGTGCTGCACACAATTAGGTCCCTCCCACAGAGGTGAAACCGTAAACATAGTAGTTAGGAATGATGCAACATGGATCCTGAGAGACATCTTCATCCAAACCTCATGGACGCTGGTCTTGCAGGGGAAGGGGGGGGGGGTCGTCATCACTGTAACATTATGTGATGCTGTATGCGTATATTTCTTATACCAACACTGAGGTGACAGAGGACAGCACTGCTATGGGAGCATAGGCTACAGATGAGACCTAATCAAGGAGAAGAGTCATAGAGTAGGGTGGAGTCCACCAGTTTACCACCACTGGTTTTCAAAGTACCCAAGGTCCTGGTGATTCTCTAAATATCCACACTAAAGGTCTTACTCCACCACCAGAGCACAGCGTCATCATACACACAGTTGTGGTGGACTGTTCCTAAATGTCCAAGATGAATCTCAATTGCTAAGAAACCACATGTCTCGCTGAAAGCATCATCACAGGAAATGCTTGTCAGCTAGCAAATGTTTTGTCATCATTTACTGATAAACTGGTGACTTTCAAAAACCAACTAAATTCCGAATAATTCCGAGGAACGTTAAATCTATGTTACTGAGGGATATTATCAAGGACAAACATATGTTGGACAAAGCCATTGTCTGTTTGCAACGGTAAGTTGCAACAGTGGATACAACTCATGGAGCTGTTTCTGGAAGTCAACTCCTAACAATATGAATGTTCCTTCAAGAGGGGTTAGCCCCTCCACATCTGCACCCCATGCTTTGTGTGGCATGGTGGAGAAGAGACATAGGCTAGAAATCTGAAGCTCCTGAGCTGTCTTGTTTTCACAACAAAGAAGCAGAACAGGGACCATCCTTTCTGAAGTGAAAAGGAGCATCATGGGCACTCTTTTCTGTATAGGCTTGAGTTTCAGGGTGGGGAGGCAGGAGACAGATCTTCTGGGAAGAACCTCTGATGAGGGTTCAGGAAAGGAGAACCTCTAAGGTTTATAGTAAAACAAGGATCCACTTCTCTTCAAGCCTCAGAAATTCACCTGTGACTCAGCTACATGTGCCCCTGTGTAAAAAAAAAAAAAAGTCATACGTACCTTACCAACCCACCGCCACACCTGCTCTGATACTTGCCGTTTCCCCTAAAAGTTTTGCATCCTGGTCCTCCCAAGACATGGGAAATGACCACTTAGCCAATCTGGCTCCTTCATTACTTCTATTTTGTGCTTTGACTCAGATCTTGACCCCGGCTTATCTCTGACCTCATCCCTGATTTGTCTCTAGGTCCTTGTCCTGGGTTCTGACCTTGGCTTGACTTTCACAGTGAGTCTGGTTCTTCCTGATCTGGCTATGTCTTTTCCTGCTGCACCCAGCTGCCAATCTGAGACTATACCAGGAACCTCGACCTGCAGCGAAGTCCAGAGCCCTGCATAGAGGAGTAAAGGGTGAAAACCAGGGAGTTCCTTAGATTTTCCCCCTGGGTTAGTGTACGCCAATTGAAGTGTCTTACAGTAGTGTCTTACAGAGTGCACTACTGGCATCACCCAGTAGGTTACACATAGCTGTTTAGTATTGAATAGAAGCAAACCTAGTCTTAAAAGGGAGTTGGACCTAACGCACCTGGCTTAGGAGATGCTACTAGACTGCTGTGATATACTATTACGTGGTTAATAGTATAGTAAAATAATTGCATGTGTGTGGACGGCTTAGTGAACAGGAAAGCAAAAACTAAAGTCATGAATTCATGCAACATAGATAGTGAGATAGACAGCTGGCTTCACTTACTGTCACAGTATTTAGTCTTGATGGAAACCCCCTTGAGATGCCTCTCATACCGAACATACTCCAGATGCCCTCTGACATGGAACATCCCAAATCTCACGTCCAATAATAGGATGAAACATGAAGGTATCCAAAATAGGAATTACTCTAAAACTTCAGAATTAAAGAGCTTCCTCGACGTCAATCTTAGTTAAGGACACATAAGACTTCATGATACTCAAGAAGTTGTCCCACTATTTAATTTTTAATATCTAGTGGCTAGCTGGTAGCTGTTCTTTGTACGAATACACTTTTGCAGCTGATTTAGCTCTCCAAAACCTAAAAACTTTGGAAAATTATTTCTTCTTTGCATTGTCCACAGCACTGTTTGAGTTCAGTTCAATTTGCTGTTTTGGCGTGCATATGACTTTTTAATCACTTTTTATGAAGAAAAAGAAACGGTGAATCGTCCATTTTGATTTTTTTCAATTTTCCCCCGTTTTCCAAAACAAGTCATGGTAAATCAAATGGTGCCACTAAAGTAATACAACATAGCTTCATATGGCTATGTGAATGGAATATTAAAAACTTATGGCTGTTGAAATGTGGGGGAGGAAAGAACAAAAATACAAAAACGTCTTGAAGGCGGGAAAGTTCATTTTTATTACTATTATATTATTTGCTCTATATTCAGATTTTTATTGCTACTTGTCCCTATAAAATACAAACCTTTGGGAGTCATTATTATACATACACATATCATACTAGAATTGCTCTCTAGCAGTCTGTAGGTACAGGTTGTCTTTCAGACTTTAACTACCATTGTCTTCTTATGTAGAGGAAGGGCTGCTACTTCTTCCCCTTATAGCCTCGCCATTGACTTAAGACATGTATGGATTTAAAATGTTTGCTCTTCTCCGAGGGTCTCCTACAAGCCGAGGCCTATTGTGCCTATAGGTAAATCCAGTCCCTGGCACGTCTGCAGTCCCAGTGATGACCAGTACATACAGAGGCAGCACTGACTATAGACACATTGTGAAACTGCCTGGAGCTACACAGTTTCACGTGGTCATCAGGGGGTTAATATATGTGACGTTCACAGTATTGTGTGAGGTTTTCTGCCCCCTCACAAAGTGCTAGCATAGAGCAGTATATCCTCAGTAATGCCTGAGATGGTGTATATGAGGTCATTGCTATCAATAGTGTACTCTTAATGACACAAATGTGGAAGTCTCCTCTCATATCTTTCAAGGTGAAGAAATACTGGTATGGCTACATTGCTGGATATACCCCGAGTGGCAGTATGGCTACAGCATGCAAGGCCATGGGTTCACTCTGATATTACCTATCAGGCACAATATAGCTGCCCAGAGGGTATCTATCATTTTACTAACATCCATCTAGCCAGGGCTTGATTATGGTCGGTGGAGGCCATGATCCAACTTTTGGTACCCAAACCCCATCCGAGCCCCTATCTCGGCTATATTTAGGAGAAGGGCCATACATGTGCATTTCCCTCTCCAACGAAGTCTCTATAGAGACATCCAAGTAGATGACACCCATAGACTTCAAATCAGAACACCATAAATATCTATGGCCACCATTCAACATCTTCTTGACTGGATGCGATCACAACAGGGAGGACTCATTGTAGATGGTCTACATGCCCATGTATGTGTAGCCCTACATCCAATGATATACTGAATTACAAGCTCTTTACAAAGAGAACAAGTTGAGATGTAGCGTCAAACTTTTTGGCCCCAAGGCAAGATCAATTCCAGGTGAGATGCTTATAATAATATTGCTGTAGGTAGGACTGGTACTTCTATATGAAAGAGTACAATGATATATCACCCCATAATGAAAAGAGAAAAACCCCTTTACAGAAGAAAATTACATAGAAAACCTTTTTAGGTTAAGTGTTGACAGCTGTTAACCACTGCATTTCCTTTTTGGTTGGGTATTTCTAATGGAAAGTTCTATAGAGTCATGAATTAAAAGCATTATGGTTAAAAGTACAATATCCTTTTCAAAAACTGGAAAGAAACTGGAAAGAACTGGCCATGTGGTTGTTATTGCCAGGACTAATTAAGCGCTGCCATCTATATGGTCTACCAAGGTGTCTGACTATCACTAACGCTAGCCATACTTATTGTACAAGCAGTCAACTTGTTCCTCCAACAGCTATCTCTCCCAAACCCCCATGAACATGCATGCTCAGCTTAGGCCCTTTTCACACCTGCTGCAGGGGACTCCGGCAGGCTGTTCACCCTCCGGATCCGTGCTGCCGCAGGTGCACGTGTGGGGCCAGAACTACGCTCTGGCCCGTTCACTGTAATGGGGACGGGCCGCGGATCCGGCCGCAGCACGGCAACCCCTGCCGAGAGGCAGCCGGAACAAAAGTGCATCATGTTGTATTTTTATCCCGGCCACCTCCCGGTAGGGCTTGCCATGCCGCGGCCGGATCTGTGGCCCGCCCCCATTACAGTGAATGGGGCCGGAGCGTAGTCCTGGCCCCACACATACACCTGCGGCAGCACGGATCCGGCGGGTGAACAGCCCGCCGGAGTCCCCTGCCGCAGGTGTGAAAGGAGCCTTAGCAAAACATACATAGGTCTTGAACTAGGAGAGGCCAGAAATCCACGTCCAGATATCTCTGACAGTGATTAATCTTCTTGAGAACAAAAAGATCAGATATCTTGAAATCCAGCTGTGCAATCTTTATCTCCCTATTGAGTGAGAGTTGGGAGGCCACTGATACACATTAGATGGTTGGTTGGTCCTGGCAAAATGAGCAGATTTGGCCGACACGTGTAGAATGTGTATGGCCAGTCTACGTCTAGACAACCAACAAAACACCAAGTGATGGAGAGTTGTGTCTTTCCTGCATCTTAGATATAGCACAAAAAAAAAAATTCCCTGTGTAGAAGATGAATTTTGCAATAATTGCTGCCATATATAATTGTCCCTAGAAAAATAGTAGACTAGTCATACTTTATGTGAAGCCTCTTGTTCTGACCTGATTTTGAGATCAATAAGTATTAAGCTGCTGATGTGAAAATGTGAAACACGGGGACTACCAGGAACTTTAGTCAGATGACACTGTTCTGCTTTTAGTCAACACAAGCCCATTCATGTGAGGAAATATGTGATTCATTCCCCTATTCTCCACATCCCAGAACTAGGCGCTTTTCATATCCAAGCTATAGAAAACCATGCGGTGGGTTGTAATGGCCACCAAATTGTTTGTCCTCCTGTTTTGCCTCAGGCATAGGTCAATTACAGTGCTTACGTTCTAAATGTGTGTGTATATATATATATATATATATATATATATATATATATTTAAATTCAAGTGGAGCTGCAATACCAAGCACAGCCACTATACAATGTATGGTGCTGTGCTTGATATTGATGTTGTGAGGAGGCCAGTGCACTGTGGTCCAGTTGAAAAGCTGATCGGCTTATAAAGTGGCCAATACAGAGTGCAATCATAAGCAATGCAGTGAGGGCCTTTATAAACAGTGATAGATAGAGTGCCCTCATAAGTATTGGCAGCCAGAGAGTGCCCCCTAAACAGGGACAATGGTGTACCCACACAAAACAAATATGCACGCAATGCCACCCTTCTCCTTCCCCCAATGTCTGTAATTTGCAAAAAGTGTCTGCTCATGTCACTTCATCAGTGCCTTGATTCCTCCAGCCAAAACATTTTTCTGTCAGATTTGCCTGCCCTTGTGGGAGTTTTGGAGGGGAAAAAAATCCAGGAAGGTTAGCAAGTATGCATTGTATTGTCTATGGCCTGCCTAATGCCCTGCCTCAAGCCCTGCCCAAGCTACAGCACATGGGCTTTTTCATCACAGTTAATTTGAGTATAGACCCCTAAACAAATAGAGACTCCAGACTAGACCCCCTAAATAAATAATACAGACTACAGACCAGACTCCCTAAATAAATAATACAGACTTCAGACCAGACTCCCTAAAAAAAAAATACAGACTCCAGACCAGACACCTTAAATAAATAATACAGACTTCAGACCAGACACCTTAAATAAATAATACAGACCAGACGTCCTAAACAAATACAAACCCCAGACCCCTTAAATAAATAATACAGACTTCAAACTATACTCCCTAAGTGAATAATACACACTTCAGACCATACAGGCTCTAGACCAGACGCCCTAAATAAATAATGCAGGCTATAGACTACAGCCCCTAAATAAATAATACAGGCTATAGACTACAGCCCCTAAATAAATAATACAGACTCTAGACCAGGCCCCCTAAGTAAATAATAGACTCCAGACTAGACCCCCTAAATAAATAATACAGACTCCAGATTAGACCCCCCTAAATAAATAATACAGACTCTAGACCAGGCCCCCTAAGTAAATAATACAGGCTCCAGACCAGATGCCCTATATAAATAATACAGACTCCAGACCAGACCCCCTTAATAAAATAGTACTTTACTAAACAGTAGAAAAAACTCCAAACCTCTAATGCTAATAGTGACCCCAGTGCATCTTAAGATAGATAGATTTTAGATAGATAGATAGATAGATAGATAGATAGATAGATAGATAGATTAAAATGGTAGCTATCCTTTTCTGGTCTGGTCTTGGGTCTTTATCAAAGGAGTTTTCAAGGATTTAAATACTGATGACCCCACTGATCACTATCTGATTGTGGGGGTCCAGCTCCGGGCACCTGTGCTGATTGGCTGTTTTAAACATTGTGACAGCGCATACATTGTTTAGTGGCTGTGTTTGGTATTACAGCTCAATGCCATTCACTTAAAAAGCGACTGAACTGCAGAAAGGCCATGTACTGATGGGCATAGTGTCACAGACTGAAGAAGAGTGGGCATCTGCATCAAACAGATGATTGGGGTGCGATTAGTAAGACCCCCCACTGATCAGAATTGAAGACTTCTGAAGATGAACATCAATATTTAAGACCCCTTTTTACATGGCAGGTCCCATGGAGAGAAGCTGATTGTGGGGTTCTCCCAGTTATGGACTTCTCAACTGGCATGGCACGCCCCCAATGCCTGAGTATCCATTGATCTGAATGGTCCTCCAGATTTAGGGGGCTCAGGACTGGTTAGTCAATCACTAGATGATTTGGTTCTTCGACCAGAATAGCTGAAATCAGTAAAACATTAACGTACGCGCCTGCAGCCATGGTTAACCCCCCTCATGCTGGATCACTTATTCCTCACCAGTTACTAACTGGGAATAAAAGGTATGGCATATGTCAACGAGATCTTGTTATTCATTACGGGTACGACCATCTGAGTGGTCAATAGATATAAAAAAAAATTGGTGGGAAGGGTCAGACAAAAAAAACTGTTCCTTCCTAAGATAGTAAGATAATACCCTGCTACATCTACAATGATAAACTCAGCACTGCAACATCTCTACCAGAATGAGATACGGCATGTGGATATGGTTCTTCCTACCTTGGGTAACCAGCATAACGGTACACAGTGCAAGCAGAATCTGGCAAGTCTTCATGATGTAGCAGCAAAGGGTTAACTCCAAATGGCGGGTACGGAGATGATGAGATCAGTGTAGGGTGCCCAAAAGAGAAGAGAATGGCACAGACTTTTTATGTGCCCGAGATGTCCTTCTTGTGGTCTTCTGTCCTCCTTATCTACTCCAGACTAAAGCCAGTTCTTTCTTTCACTGAGTGTCTGACTCTGCTGCCTAATCTCAGTGCCAACCCCCAGTAGTGAGCTCAGGGACAGGGGGCGGTTTGGGGGAGGATAGATGAATGTAGGAAGTCACAGTGGTACCTCGTAACATGAACTGACTTCCCGCACTCTCTAAATGTGTCTGCAGCCTCTCTCCCTGTATCCTGAAGTCTGTCTTTCTAAATCCTGATGTCTGTTCCCTCACAGACCTTTCCTCTCCTTTAAAAGTCTTGATTACATGCAGTTTCACTTTCTTGTAGGAAGGGGAGGTGGAAGTGATAGGGGTTGGGGGAATTTCCAGGTCAGAAGTTGGAATTTCCCAAATAAAACAAGTAAATCACAGATTATTAATATATTCTACACTATACATTATGACGTAAGAGAGTCCGTAAATAGTTTAGGTCAGTGCTTTCTACTGCCTCATGTGCTGAGACTCATTCTTTTACATTTTAGCTCTTGCTCTGCGTAACCTACAGCACATACCAGTTTTATCACAGCCAAGTAGAAAACAGACTCCAAACCAGGCCACCTAAACTAAGAGGACTCTAGACCAGACTCTCTATATAAATTCAGATTTCAGACCTCCAAAAGTAATACACACTCCAGACCACTTCGATAAACACAGACCTCATACTCTAAAAAAGATTGCAGAGACCCAGACCACCCAAAAAAATACAGACCACAGACCAGACCTCCTAACCAAATACAAACTCAAGACTAGACCCCAGACCAGAACCTCAAAACTAATAATGACCCCCTAAAAATATAGACCCCTCCAAAGCAACAAAGGGCAAACAAGAACCAAAAAGTAATATATACCCAAGATCTAAACCAGTAAATAAATACAGACCCCAGAAAGAACCCCCTAAACTAATATTAACCCCAAACCAGAGCACTTACTAATGCAGAACTGGACCAGACCTCCCAAATAAATATACTCCAGACCAAACCCCCTAAACTAATACAGATTCCAGAAAACCCCCCAGCCCTAAATAAATCCATCCTACACCACCTAAATTAAAGGAGTTATCCCATGATTGATGTATAAAATGAAAATCAGATATCATATAGTACACAGCAATCGTTCAGAAAGCTAGAACCAGCCCTGTACCTCACATGGATCCAGAGATCTCAACATTCATTGCTCCAACTGCTCTGCAAACATCTCAGTGAAGTGGACAAGAAACAACAACATTCCCTGAATTTAATGAAGGCCAGTATGGTACCATAGGAGGCAGTATTTAGTATAGGTTCCTGTCCTAAAGAGATCACCTTGTTGTTGGCCGACAGGCACGTGCCAAGAATCTCACATTTGTAATGTAGCATAAGCACTAGTACATTTTCTATAGTGAGTATGGCACTATTGAATTTACTTTATTATTTGTGTTTGCAGAGTGCTGTGGCATTGTGTTTGTTTTTGCTTTTGTGCTTCCAGCCATGGCGACGTCCACCTGCGCACTGAGATGTGTCGACTAACCCTTATTTTTTTTTAATTACGAAAGTATACAGATCCAGGAGCTGGTCTGAAAATTTAGAATATTTTTCATGGTACAACCCAGTTAATAGGGATTGACTCATAATAAAACCCTCTAAAGAACAGATCCCAGACTAGACCCCGCCTATGAAAATACAGATGCCAGACCAGACCTCCCAAATAAATATAGAAACTAAACCAGGTCCAAGAAACAAATAAGACCCCAGACTAGACCACCTAACTAAATACAGATCCCTGGACAGATCCCTAAAGTAATAAAGACTCCAGACCAGACCCCCAAAAGTAATACAGACCGTCTAAATAAATATACAGACCACAGAACAGAACCCTGACAGACTGCTGGGACAGGTACCACCACTCTGACCTAAACCCCCCTTTACATCCGGGCTACAAAAAACACTAACACAACTGGTTGGGTGAGGATCGGTCACAGCTTTTATTATTCAACCATTAAACATCTTTTATCAAGAACCTTCGCTTGGAGTGTAGAAGCGTTATGCCCACAGACCTCTCTGTGTAGCAAGTCTGCCTTCGACTCCCCTTAGAACTCCTCACCGACCTCCACTGAGGAGCCCCGACCCCCACCCAACAAGAATAAGGCCTGTTCGACTCCATCCTGCAGCCCCGAAAGGAAGATATCGAGCCCGATATCATTCAAGTGAACTCCATCCGCTCGCATAAGGCGTAAATTATCGCTTTCTAGCTGCCTGTGTCTGACCACCACTCCCACCCTAGACCTCACAAAGCGCGCTATTCTAGCGTTAACTGTATGGCGCGCCCATTCAATTGCTTGGGCGTCCCTGGCTCCTTGCCAGGTCACCCTGGGGACAATTTCCGACCATACCACCACTACCTCATTAAAAAAGGTCGGGATACGATCTAAATCCGCTCTAATGAGGGTAAGTAATTCAGCGACTTTAAGCACACACAGGTCGTTGCCTCCAGTGTGCAGAACTAGCACAACAGGAGTGGTAACAGTTCTGCTGAGCTCCACCGCTTCAGGCAGCACCTGGGACCACCGAAGGCTCCTTGCCACATAACATTCACGTTGCGGAAGCCCAAACTGCGGCCGCCAGGACGATATTACGAGCGTTGACCTGCCCAAAAGATGTAAGAATGTCCCAGGAAGCAGATTGTCGGCTGGACCGAGCCTAAAAAAGATCAAACCATTAAATGTGGCTGTATATATGCGGCAAAACACGAGGAACGCCATCTCCCTATACGCTAAATCTTAGCTTCTGGCAGGCCAGCCCTAGCTGATTCCATCGCCGCGCCTATGCGGAAAGAGTGGGTGCCAAATTCAGCAGGGTTGAGCGACAGCGATGCTAAACAGCGGCGAAATATCGCTAAGAACTGGAAGCGCGTGAGTGGGGAGCCATCATGATGTAGAAAATGAGGACGCCTGTCGGGTCAAATAGCCAAATATGCCTGCATCATTGCATGGGGGCAGAGGATATCGTTCGCCTTATATAATGGAAGCCCCGCGCCCCGCGCAAGTTGATCTGTTTTAAAGCGCCGTACACAGAGGCACAGAACCGTCGGAGTGAGGACTACGTCTTCAATGTTAAGCCTCCTAGCTTATGTCGAGACTGGGACACTAATTCACCAACCCGCAACGCAGCAAAGAACGCTACGCTGAATGGTGTTCGAAATAAGCAAACCTCGTACTCCAAGGAGCACACCGACGGCAAAACCGTGCACACACAGGTGAGCAGGAAGTAAGACGCGGGGCGCCTGCGCTCTTCGCGGACGTAATCCTTAAGCCAGCCCTTAAGGGCCTGCCGAATGCAAAAGTGGCGGGTAATGTCCGGCCAGCCGCGCAGTTTGAGATGGAAACTAACGCACTGACAGCCGCTGCTGCGCAACAATGGCCGACACTTTAGCATCTCTCAGCCATAGCAGGTAAGAAATAGTCACCTGCAACGCTGCCTGCGGCAAGCCCGTTACCTGCTCAACACCAGCTTGCGCCCACCACTCAGCCCATGCCTTACCGTGTCCAGCCCACGTGGCAGGAGTAACTGACGACCTCACCAATGGCATTAAATGTTGAATACTACACTATGTTCCAAATTATTATGCAAATGATATTTATCTCTGATTTTCCTAAATGGTCGGTGCAAATGACAGTCAGTATAATAAAAGTCATCACCCGTTAGAGTATACATCGAATTTTATTGAACAAACCTCCCAATGATAACAGTATATTCTTCTAAAATTAAAAAAACTCAAAATGCACTGTTCCAAATTATTCTGCACAGTAGAGTTTCTAAACATTTTATATGTTTTTAAGAACTGAAAATGCTCATTTGTGGAATTTGCAGCATTAGGAGGTCACATTCACTGAAATAAAAAGCTATTTAAATCCAAAACATCCTAACAGGCCAAGTTACATGTTAACATAGGAACCCTTCTTTGATATCACCTTCACAATTCTTGCATCCATTGAACTTGTGAGTTTTTGGAGAGTTTCTGCTTGAATTTCTTTGCATGATGTCAGAATAGCCTCCCAGAGCTGCTGCCTCCCACCCTCATAGATCTTTTGCTTGATGATACTCCAAAGGTTCTCTATAGGGTTGAGGTCAGGGGAAGATGGAGGCCACACCAGGAGTTTATCTCCTTTAATGCCCATAGCAGCCAATGACACAGAGGTCTTCTTTGCAGCATGAGGTGGTGCATTGTCATGCATGAAGATGATTTTGCTCCTGAAGGCACGTTTCTGCTTTTTGTACCATGGAAGAAAGTTGTCTGTCAGAAACTCTATATACTTTGCAGAGGTCATTTTCACACCTTCAGGAACCCTAAAGGGGCCTACCAGCTCTCTCCCCATGTTTCCGGCCCAAAACATGACTCCTCCACCTCCTTGCTGACGTCGCAGCCTTGTTGGGACAAGGTGGCCATCCACCAACCATCCACTACTCCATCCATCTGGACCATCCAGGGTTTCACGACACTCATCAGTAAACAAGACTGTTTGAAAATTAGTCTTCATGTATGTCTGGGTCCACAGCAACCATTTCTGCTTGTGAGCACTGGTTAGGGGTGGCCGAATAGTAGGTTTATGCATCACAGCAAGCCTTTGAAGGATCCTACACCTTGAGGTTCGAGGGACTCCAGAGGCACTAGCAGCTTCAAATATCTGTTTGCTGGTTTGTAATGGCTTTTTAGCAGCTGCTCTCTCAATCCGATGAACTTGCCTGGCAGAAACCTTCCTCATTCTGCCTTTATCAGCACAAACACGTCTGTGCTCTGAATCAGCCACAAATCTCTTCACAGTACGATGATCACGCTTAAGTTTTCATGAAATATCTAATGTTTTCATCCCTTGTCCAAGGCATTGCACTATTTGATGCTTTTCAGCAGCAGAGAGATCCTTTTTCTTTCCCATTTTACTTGAAAACAGTGTCCTGCTTAATATTGTGGAACATCCAGTTTTCATTTAATTGGGCTCACCTGGCAAACTAATTATCACAGGTATCTGAGATTGATTTTAGTGATCCAAAGAGCCCTGAGACACAATACCATCAATGAGTTTCATTGGAAAACAAAAAATGTAATCTTTATGACACTTAAATCCAATTTGCATAATAATTTGGAACATGGTGTAGGTTCCATAGGTGCAGCGGGCATGGGTAGCTGTCCTGATCGGCCTCCAGCAAGATGATTTGGAATTCCTGCCAATGGAATCGAGAAAGTGCGTCAGCCGCCTCATTACAATTCCCCGGTACATGACGCGCCCGGAACCAAAGGTTAAGCTCCAAACAACGTAATACTAACTGCCTAAGCAAGGCCAAAACTGGAGGGGAAGAAGACGACAGTTTATTAATCGCGAAAACCAGGGACAAATTATCAGTCCAAAAACACACACGCTTGTTCATGAGCTCGGGACCCCAGATATGGACTGCTACTATAATGGGAAACAATTCCAACAGCGTGATGTTGGAGCACAAACCTGCCTCTCGCCAAGTCTCAGGCCATGGCGCAGCACACCACTTATGACCGAAGACGGCGCCAAAGCCTACACTACCCGCCGCATCTGTGAACAAAGCCAACTCCGGCGAGGACACTTCACTACTTTGGTAACACGTGTGTCCATTGTATTGGTGAAGGAAGTTTTTCCACACTAGTAAGTCTAACTTAAGGGACTTGTTAAGGCAAATATGGTGTTCCGGATGATTAATTCCACGCGTGGCCAACGATAAACGCCGGGAAAATACTCTACCGATGAGTATAATGCGGCACGCGAAAACTAACAATCCCAGCAAACTTTGCATTTGGCGAGGGGGGACGGATTTTACCGAACAGAAACCCTCAATCAAATTTATCAGCCTAGTTCATTTGTCCTCTGGGAGGCGGAAAACCATTTTGGAGGTGTCAATTTCGATTCCTAAAAAGGTAATTAAAGTGGAGGGGCCTACCGTCTTATCCTCAGAGAGGGGGACCCCAAAACGATTCATGAAAAAACGAAAAGTATCTAACAGAAACTGACATTGGTGGGAGTCTTCCGGGGCAATGAAGAGAAAATTATCCAAATAATGGATGATGTAGTGTGATCCCGTTTCGGAACGTACTACCCAGGAAGGTGCTAAACAGTTCGAAAAAGTGGCACGAGATGGAACAGCCCATTGGCAGGCAAGTGTCATAAAAATAGAAACCATCCAGCATACACCCCAACAGGTGGTAACAATCCGGGTGCACTGGGAGTAGTCTGAAGGCCGCTTCAATGTCTGATTTAGCTAACAACACATCTTTCCTGGCCAAACGGACTAAGGACACTGCCCGGTCAAAAGGTACATAAGACACGGAGGCGTCCTCTTTCGGTATTCGATCATTAACGGAAACACCCTTAGGAAAAGATAGATGATGTATCAGTCGAAACTTGCCTGGGTCACATTTAGGGATCACACCCAACGGGGAAACGCGAAGGTTATAAAAACGGGGGGATGAAAATGGGCCCTCAATCCTACCTAAAGCGAGTTCTTTGAATAGCTTTTCTCTCAACACCTCCAGGTTATCCCTAGCCGATTTCAAGTTAGGGGCATAATAGGGATGGAGACTAAAATTAAAGGGGATGAAAAAACCAAAAGTGAAGCCATTACGCAATTGGGCAGCCGCCTGCTTATTGGGGTACCTGTCGAGCCAGCTGGCCATCGTGGCCACGCTCACCGGCGTCTTTTCCACCAGTGGGACCTGCAGATTTTTGAGCAGGAGTGTTGCGTAGGCAGCGGACTGCTGCATGGGCGCCGCCACACACTGAACACTCGTTTTTATATTTACACAGGGCGTAGAATTTACAATGACCTTCGTTGAAGAGCCAACAGGCTCCTGGTCTACGCACGGCCACTGGTCCCTGAGCAGTACTGGATAGGCCAGCGGCCATGGCTGGAAAGGGCTGTGATTTTTGCGCCATCATCAAACGTATCCACAGGTCAGTCGCCTTCACACCCCAACCAATTGCAGGGTGGAGCGCTAACCGACGACGAAATTCCTCATTGTAGCGCCACCACGCCGTTCCCCCGTGTGATTTATAAGCTCCATAAATAGAATCCAGATAAACAAAAAGGTCAGCCGACCTTTCCGGGTGTTTCAGCGACATGACATAACCTAAGACAGCAAATGCCTGCAGCCAATTGCCGATGGTCTTTGCCACCTTTGGTTTTCAGTCTATAAAGTGCTCAGCATTAGGCCGGCGCTCCTTATCTACCCTATCCTGATCTATCAAAACTAAGGACCATATATTAACATATTGGTTAGACCAAATTTTTTATTTGGTCTCGTCCTCCAAATGTGCCCCTAAGGGGCTAAGACCGCAGAAAATGGATTCTTTATGATCCCCCGCTCTGACCTGAGGTTGTTTCAGGGAAGGGGGCTGGACGGGCGGAGGGGTGTTTTCTAATTGTGACAGTAATGCTTAAGACCGTTACCAAATTGTGACCTATAGGAGAACCCCCCACGCCCCTGTGAAATTAAACTCACCAGTCTGCGTTGACTCTGGAGCCTCTAGAACTTGCGCTGTAGGATTCACGTTGGGAACCGCGCTGGCTGGAATAGCCCCACGGGACGATCTGCTGGCCGCGTGAGTAGACTCGTGACGACTGCGAGAGCAGGATCGACTGGATCCGGATGCACAGGAAGACAGGGCAGATGAAGAAGGGGAACGCCATCTGGATGACCTGGAACGCACCGACCTGCGACTGCGCCTGGAGGTTCTTGAACCATGGTGGGAACAGCGAGGCCTGTGAGATACTGACCTACGCCTGTGAGGAGAGGCCGCAGGGACGGGGGCGTGGCTACAGTACGCTGCAGCAAGATGCTGCCTACGGCCCCTGGTGGAAACCCCAGAGCGCGCACCCTGCACCTGGCAGGAGGGACTTAGTCTGTCCGGCGGGCCGGTAGCTCTATCTGTCCGCCTAACCGCTGAAACCGCAGGGGCTATAGGTGGGGTAAGTGGATGAATAGCCACTGGGGGATTACGGGGTCAGGCTGAGACATGGAGGCCTGTAAACCCCTTAACAAATGAGTCAGGAAGGCCGGCTCCCTCTGAATGCGGGCTGCCAAGGCAGCCACAACCTCTTGTTCCACCATACCTGTGAGCAGCTAAGCTCTCAGCAAGGTGCAGGAGAAAGAGGAAGTCCTTCCTTAACCTCCGTTATTTAAGACCATGGCCTCTACCATTCTCTTGGCCAATCAGAATAGGGGGGATGGTAGGCAGGCTGTCCTCAGCACGCCCCATTCATCCCCTTCATTTTTCCTACATAACCACCCCACCCCGCAGGGGCGGACCACTGCCCGGCTGCAGGCTCCTTTTTTAACCCTTGCCTCTATACCCCTTCGCAGCAGTCCCTAACGCCTTCATTTATTCATCTCGGCATACCAATAACGCACACCCCACCACCCCACACCAGGTTCTGCAGATATTCAGCTCTCCTTGTTCCTGTAGCTTGTGATCCTTTTCATTCCTGAGCATCGATGCAATGTCCTGGTGTCAGCTCTGGAAAAAAGGACGATGAGTATAAAGTCAGGTCATGGAGCACCTGGGAGATGTCCAGCTTTTCCGGAAGTCAGGGAAATCTATTTTTTTCTGATGCTCTCACGGACATTGTAGGAAAGTTGGCAAGTAAACCAAGACTGCACCTGGAGTGTACAACATAAATCAGATGGGATGCTGCATATAGAGATGAGTGAGCATGCTCGGCCAAGCGTACTCGGGAGCAATTTTCGAGTAGTAGCGTACACATTTTATAATCTGTAAGCTAATGCATACGCATCTTCTAATCTATACACTAAAGCGTACGCATCTTATAAATTTGTGCGCTAATGCGTACAAATTACAAGATGCGTACGCATTAGCGTACAGATTAGAAGATGCGTACGCTACTACTCGAAAATTGCTCCAGAGTACGCTCGGCCGAGCATGCTCGCTCATCTCTAGATGCATAGCAAAAATCATGCTCCCTGTTGCTTTTGGTTCCTGGAATTGCATCTCACCAACCAGGGCAGGTTGGTCCATTGCTTGTTGTGTTCCACTGTCTCCTATCCAAGAAGAACCAGAGAAGGGCAGCATGACTAGGACTGACCTTAGATTGGATGATGCCCTCTGTAGTACCCTCTGTTGGCATACTGTGTACAGATAACCATACTATACAGTGCTATCAAGTATGGTGACCAAACAACAGTGCCACCCCGCCGATCAGTTGTATAAGGAGACTGTGCGAGCAGTGCACACATGCTGTGCAAAGACCATAGAGAGCAGCAACTGAGGACAGGTCATCAATAGTAAAAGCCTGAACTACCCCTTATTTAAAAAAATAAGAGCATGGCAACACAAAAAAATGTTTTCCTTCATACACTCATTGACAAAAAAAAATGTACCCAGATAGAAATGTTGGATTGCTGTCAACCTTGGCAAGCAGTTATGTCTCAGGCAGATGTAAATGGTTACAGATGTGGTCCAGTTCAACACTGGGTCTTGCCACAAGATGGTGTAAGAGTAAAAAGGCTCTCAGAGGCTACTTTTGGGTGGCGTACCTCTTGGTGAGAGATTGTTGACCTCTAGACATGCCTCTACGAAGCCTTCAAAGACACAGACACAGACTTTGAAATGGGGCACATCATTTGACTAAGAGAAGTAGTATGGTCATTTCCATGAACTGCCCATTGTGACCTAGCTGTTAGGATATGTTGGGAGCATTGGTTATGTGAGAGCAAGCACAAACAGCAAGCAGGCTCCGGACGGCCCAGACAGACCACCAGTAGAGAGAATAGTTTGTCAGCCAACAAGCTTAACCAGCTCCCATGGTTTCGTTGTTCACCATCCAGACACGGGTGACACCTTCATTAGACACCCCTGTCTCTGCCTGGACCATTTCCAGGAGCTTAATGGTGCCCATTACATGTCCTGCAATTGACAGACAGCCATTGTCACCTTCGTTTGCAGTTGTGTTATAAACAAGAAACCTGGACTGCTACAGACTGGAACTGTATGGTCTTTAGAAATGAATGCAGGTTCTGTTTGGGATCCTACAATGGTCAGGTTCGAGTATGGAGGTCTCATGGTGAAAAATTTCTATTCTCCCTTAGTTGTGATCGGCAAACTGCCCCAACTGCTGGTGTGATGATCTGGGAAGGCAACACATGCAACAGTCAGTCACCCCTAATAGTGAAAAGAGGGACACTAACGGCTCAGTGATATGTACAAGACATCCGTGTGCCACACGTGTTCCTCTCATGTAGGTCTTCCAACTGGCATTTTTCAGCAAGATAATACTCTTCCACACACAGCAAAGGTTTCCCTGGAATGTCTCCACCAGGTTACAAAACTTCCATGTCTGCCCTGCTGCTACATTTATCGCCAACTGAGCATTTATGGGACCAGCTAGGATGCCAGTTTCATCAACCTATGAATGTGCAGGATCTACAGGCTGAGCTGTAACATCTGTGGGCAAATATGCAAGAAATATATCGTACAGAACCTGTATGCTTCCATGCCCAACTGTATCTCATCTTGTATCCAGGCTAGAAGACATATCTCATCTGGTTTCCAGACTAGAGGCCGTATTTCATCTGTATCCAGACTAGAGGCCGTATCTCATCTGTATCCAATCTAGAAGCTATATCTCATCTTGTATTCAGGGTAGAGGCTGTATCTCATCTTGTATCCAGGTTAGAGGCCGTATCTCATTTTGTATTCAGGCTAGAGGCCATATCCCATCTTGTATCAAGGATAGAGGCTGTATCTCATCCTGTATCCAGGCTAGAGGCCGTATCTCATCTTGTATCCAGGCTAGAGGCCGTATCTCATCTTGTATCCAGGCTAGAGGCCGTATCTCATCTTGTATCCAGGCTAGAGGCCGTATCTCATCTTGTATCCAGGCTAGAGGCCATATCTCATCTTGTATTCAGGCTAGAGGCCGTATCCCATCTTGTATCCAGGATAGAGGCTGTATCTCATCTTGTATCCAGGCTACAGGCCATATCTCAGCCTGTATCCAGGCTAGAGGCTGTATCTCATCCTGTATCCAGGCTTGAGGCCGTATCTGATCTTGTTTTCAGGTTAGAGGCCGTATCTCATATTGTATCCAGGCTAGAGGCCGTATCTCGTCTTGTATCCAGGTTAGAGGAGACCCAACAGGGTCCTAGAGCTTCCTTTCACTTGTACAGATCTCCTCAATAAACTTGACCTTTCCTCTAACACTGTGATCACTTCCATATATCATCATTACAGTTACACACAGAAGCTTCATTCCAACATCTCCTTCTCAGTGTCGTCTTATTTATTGTCAATGAGTGTAAATCTAGTATTGCTGCAGTGGACAGCTCAAAAGGTAAAACATTCAAAATAGTGTAATAGCTGTTTTTTTCATCACCCCATAAAGAGTTAACAAAACTGAATCAGTAATGTACCCAAAATAGTGTTATAGATAAGAACCTGTCCTAAAAAAAAACCGAAGCTATGATGACAGAAAAATAAAAATGTCATGGGTTTTGGAATGTGATGAAGACCCTGCTTGTACACAGTAAGGAACACCAACAGAAAATCAACACCACTTGACTTAAACTTGGAACAGAAGTTGTATTTCTCATCACACTTAAGATGGTTTCAGATAAGACTGGTACCACTTGTACCTGCTCGGCTGCCAGAAGATAGGTACACCAGCAAATACCCGACTTATGATTCAGCTTCTCAGGAGACTAAAGTTTACACCAAGGGAGACCAATCGGAGCATTTTGCTTCCCTTTACAGGCCCGGCCAACTGGGGAGTTTTGCACAACCCCTTTAGAGTTGACATTGTGTTTTGCCTTATGTTCAGATGGTTAACTGGTCAATATGTTTGGACAGTTTTTGTGTGTTTCTCCCCATACTGGATTGACTGCTTGGGTTTGGGGGGGGCAGAAAAATGTTTGTTAATTGGTTGTTTGTGAGATGGTAGTTGTTCACTAAATGCATATCAGTATCGGTAACATAGGAGTGGTGGGCGGACACCTGGTGGCCACAAAATCCTAATGGTGACATCACTAGGAGGTGGAGAAGAGCTGTTAAAAAAGAGCTGTCTTCCCACCAAAAGAGTTGTTGGACACTCTGGTAGCATAATGGTAATGCGTGGCAGTGCCTGACGACATGAAGGGTTCAGAGCATCATTAAGGGCCCAAAGCAGCTGGCCCCAATAGAGTCTCATGGTTGCATCAGGCCCTGGACAAAATGGTGAACAACTGCCATACCACTCAGTGTAACGGTGTTCTGAACACCACACTGTGTCCTCGGTTCTGCCTGAGTTACCTGGAACCATTACTCTTTAAGCCATTACGTTTAGCAGATTCCTGGCTGTCGTTTCTTTCCTCGGTGAATCTCCAATGAAACCCTTACCAACCAACCGTCCCCCGCACCCATAGCAAACCAGACTATGTATATACAACTACTGTACATTAGGTTGGTGACAAACGGAAAGATGAAAACATGTGTCTTCACCCCTGCCACGAACAATGGCCTTGAGGGGTTAAGCAGTTCCCTACACCACACTCACCATAACTGAAGGTCATTGCGATTTTTTTCTCTTTCTTTTCAGGAAGTGGCTAATAACTTTCTGAAATAACGTCACTTGTGATTTTTTTTTTCTATTTTTACTACTTTCTCAGCAAGCCACATATATAAGCCAGTCCGCAAGGCTCGGATTTACACATATCTGGTTCACTTCAGTCCATATGCAAGAAAAAATCTCCCAGCGCAAAACCCAGAAAGAACCGTTATGGCCCATGGACATGTTTGACTTATAATTTGGGAGATTGTGATGTGAACAGAGCCATTCCCTTTGTGTCACCAAACATAACAAAACATCATTTTTAAGAATTTTTGATGATATTTTTAATTTTCCATGTTAATATCTATATTTAAACCAAAACCATAAAATCCTGCAGTTTTCACACTGGCCACTAGGTGCCACTTCTTGGTCTGTACAGATCACTTTACTGCAGTTATCTGCTTATCATCACAAGCAGGATTACAATGGCAGATATCACCTCTGTGTATAGATAACACAGGATCCCCCATTCACAATAGGTGATATTACAGCTTATCTACTCCCTCTTGACCTCTGTACAGGTCACAGAGGCATGCCCACAGGTCCCCTCCTGACCGTTGTGTCTATGGCCCACGTGGCAAGCAATTTTCTAAATTCTGTTAAGAGTAACTCAGGCAAGATGGCCGCCCCCACAATCATATTCAGGAGAATGGCAAAATCTGCGATCAGAAAATACAAACAGATTAGAAATAAAAAAGGATATATGTTGATATCTGGTTTTGATTGGTAGAATTCTTTTTTGGTGACACATTCCCTTTAAGGCCCCTTTACACAGGTCGACTGGGCAGGCGATTATTGGGAACAAACCATTTACTCTCGATAATCACCTAATCGTGAGCGGAAGCGAGAGCTGCATTAACGTGGAGCAATCACCTCCTCTCTACGAGGATGATCACTACTGTGATCACGCCTTCCGATACAGATGACGATTTACACAGGATTACACAGGACGATCTGCTGTCCAGACACAATGATTTTGGTGTCACCACTAGAGATGAGCGAATCGAATCCCACGAAGTGGAATTCCATCCGAATTTCAGGATAAATTCGATTTGACTCGAAGCCGAATTTCCTCATGCTTCGTGTTAGCGAATCGTTTTAACCTGAAATAGTGTAAAGAACAAAAAAAAAATCGTACTTACGGCCCCCTGGAACTTTTCAACCTTTTGCCACATTTCAGGCTTCAAACATAAAGATATAACATTTTCAATTTTTTGGTGAAGAATCAACAACAAGTGGGTCACAATTGTAAAGTGGAACAAAACTTTTTTTTGTAATAATAAAACTGAAAAGTGGGGCGTGCAAATTTATTCGGCCCCCTTGCATTAATACTTTGTTGCGCCACCTTTTGCTGCGATTACAGCTGCGGTCTCTTGGGGGATGTCTCTATCAGTTTTGCACATCTACAGTCATGGCCAAAAGTTTTGAGAATGATAGAAATATTAATTTTTACAAAGTCTACTGCTTCAGTTTTTAGAATGGCAATTTGCATATACTCCAGAATGTTATAAAGAGTGATCAGCTTAACAGCAATTACTTGCAAAGTCAATATTTGCCTAGAAAATGAACTTTATCCCCCAAAACACATTTCAACATCATTGCAGCCCTGCCTTAAAAGGACCAGCTAACATCGTTTCAGTGATTGCTCCATTAACACAGGTGTGGGTGTTGATGAGGACAGGGCTGGAGATCAATCTGTCATGATTAAGTAAGAATGACACCACTGGACACTTTAAAAGGAGGCTGGTGCTTGGCATCATTGTTTCTCTTCTGTTAACCATGGTTATCTCTAAAGAAACACGTGCAGTCATCATTGCACTGCACAAAAATGGCCTAACAGGGAAGAGTATCGCAGCTAGAAAGATTGCACCTCAGTCAACAATCTATCGCATCATCAAGAACTTCAAGGAAAGAGGTTCCATTGTTGCCAAAAAGGCTCCAGGGCGCCCAAGAAAGACCAGCAAGCGCCAGGACCGTCTCTTAAAAGTGTTTCAGCTGCGGGATCGGGTTACCAGCAGTGCAGAGCTTGCTCAGGAATGGCAGCAGGCAGGTGTGAGTGCATCTGCACGCACTGTGAGGCGGAGACTCTTGGAGCAAGGCTTGGTCTCAAGGAGGGCAGCAAAGAAGCCACTTCTCTCCAGAAAAAACATCAGGGACAGACTGATATTCTGCAAAAGGTACAGGGAGTGGACTGCTGAGGACGGGGGTAAAGTCATTTTCTCTGATGAATCCCCTTTTCGATTGTTTGGGACATCTGGAAAACAGCTTATTTGGAGAAAACGAGGTGAGCGCTACCACCAGTCTTGTCTCATGCCAACTGTAAAGCATCCTGAAACCATTCAGGTGTGGGGTTGCTTCTCAGCCAAGGGAATCGGCTCTCTCACAGTCTTGCCTAAAAACACAGCCATGAATAAAGAATGGTACTAGAATGTCCTCCGAGAGCAACTTCTCCCAACCGTCCAAGAGCAGTTTGGCGATCAACAATGCCTTTTCCAGCATGATGGAGCACCTTGCCATAAAGCAAAGGTGATAACTAAATGGCTCAGGGAACAAAACATAGAGATTTTGTGTCCATGGCCTGGAAACTCCCCAGATCTTAATCCCATTGAGAACTTGTGGTTAATCATCAAGAGACGGGTGGACAAACAAAAACCTACAAATTCTGACAAAATGCAAGCATTGATTGTGCAAGAATGGACTGCTATCAGTCAGGATTTGGTCCAGAAGTTGATTGAGAGCATGCCAGGGAGAATTGCAGAGGTCCTGAAGAAGAAGGGTCAACACTGCAAATATTGACTTGCTGCATTAACTCATTCTAACTGTCAATATAAGCTTTTGTTACTCATAATATGATTGCAATTATATTTCTGTATGTGATAAAAACATCTGACAAACACACATAAAAACCAGAGGGCAGCAGATCATGTGAAAATAGAAGATTTGTGTCATTCTCAAAACTTTTGGCCATGACTGTAGAGACTGAAATTCTTGCCCATTCTCCCTTGCAAAACAGCTGGAGCTCTTTGAGGTTGGATGGAGAGCGTTTGTGAACAGCAGTTTTCAGCTCTTTCCACATATTCTCAATTGGATTCAGGTCTGGACTTTGACTTGGCCATTCTAAGACCTGAATACCTTTATTTTTGAACCATTCCATTGTAGATTTTGCTTTATGTTTGGGATCATTGTCTTGTTGGAAGATAAATCTCCGTCCTAGTCTCAGGTCTTTTGCAGACCCCAACAGGTTTTCATCCAGAATGGTCCTGTATTTGGCTCCATCCATCTTCCCATCAATTTTAACCATCTTCCCTTTCCCTGCTGATGAAAAGCAGGCCGAAACCATGATGCTGCCACCACCATGTTTGACAGTGGGGATGGTGTGTTCAGGGTGATGAGCTGTGTTTCTTTTACACCAAACACATCGTTTTGCATTGTTTCCAAAAAGTTGGATTTTGGTTTCATCTGACCAGAGCCCCTTCTTCCACATGTTTGGTGTGTCTCCCAGGTGGCTTGTGGCAAACTGTAAACGAGACTTTTTATGGATATCTTTGAGAAATGGCTTTCTTCTTGCCACTCTTCCATAAAGGGCAGATTTGTGAACTGTTGGACTGATTGTTGTCCTATGGACAGACTCTCCCACCTCAGCTGTAGATCTTTGCAGTTCATCCAGAGTGATCATGGGCCTCTTGGCTGCATCTCTGATCAGTCTTCTCCTTGTTTGAGATGAAAGTTTAGAGGGACGGCCGGGTCTTGGTAGATTTGCAGTGGTCTGATACTCCTTCCATTTCAATATGATCGCTTGCACAGTGCTCCTTGGGATGTTTAAAGCTTGGGAAATCTTTTGGTATCCAAATCCGGCTTTAAACTTCTCCACAACAGTATCAGGGACCTGCCTGGTGTGTTCCTCGGTCTTCATGATGCAGAACCCTGAGACTATCACAGAGCAGGTGCATTTATACGGAGACTTGATTACACACAGGTGGATTCTATTTCTCTTCATCAGTCATTTAGGACAACATTGGATCATTCAGAGATCCTCAATGAACTTCTGAACTGAAAGTAAATGGGCCGAATAATTTTGCACGCCCCACTTTTCAGTTTTATTATTACAAAAAAAGTTTAAATGATCCAATAAATTTCGTTCCACTTCACAATTGTGACCCACTTGTTGATTCTTCACGAAAAATGTAAAATGTTATATCTTTTTGTTTGAAGCCTGGCAAAAGGTTGAAAAGTTCCAGGGGGCCGAATACTTTCGCAAGGCACTATACCTCCTCCATTTGCTCGCGACGGGCCCCAGCCCGGCTGGAAATCCCATGCACTTCAAGCAAGATGGTGGCGGCCGGCCCATCGAGAACAAATGGAGGCGGAAAGTTTGATTTAATTTTTTTCATTTTAATTTTACACTGTTTTTATACTCAGATGCCGCGATCATGTATGAACGCGGCATCTGAGGGGTACAATGACGGGGAGCGGTGCTGTCGCAGCTCCCTGTCATTGCACCCGCTACTTACAAAAAATGTGCTTCGTGACAAAATAATTAGTCACGAAGCAAATTGTTTTTTAAAATTCGGTGAATCAGACAAATCGATCTTTTCAAAAATTCGCTCATCTCTAGTCACCAGCAACAATATTTTCACCTGTTAAATGAGTGATGGGTGACACCTTTACACAGAATAATTATTGGGACTGGGCAAACCTCCCCTCCTGATAATTGTTCTAATTGTGTGCCCATGTAAAGGGGTCCTTACACTCAAGATGAGACCTGACTTCATGTAGCACCTTCACTGTTTTATGTCTAGGTGGAAGCTTGTGATTCTCCTGATGTTCTTACCCTCCATTACAGACCCTGTGCACATTATACAGATGGTTTAGTGATTGAGTGCCTGCCTGCCCCGGGGTCACCTCGCTGCCTCTATAAATACACTGACAGTATAATGAATGATGCCTCCAGCCGGTCTCTTGATCCATTCTCTGCATTTACTCACTTTCACTTTCCTTTTCCTGTACAGGGGATGAATTCCCGGAAAGCTCTCAGACTGCAGGTTCTTTATGGGAAGGATCCACGTACTACGTGAGAATACTTAAGGATTAAGGGGGTCTTTCATCAAACTGGTGAAAAGTAGAAAGGGCTAAGTGGCCCATAGCAACCAATCAGATTCCTCCTTTCATTTTCCAAATAAGCTGTGAAAAATGATAGATGGAATCTGATTGGTTGCTATGGACAACTGAGCCCGTTCTACTTTACACCAGTTTGATAAATGACCCCACAAGTGCTCTAGCATTTAGTTTTGCATTTTATTCAGTCAGGGGCGACCTTCCAGAAATTCCTGATACAGCTGGGGTTTTCCCTGTATTTAGGTAATAATCACCTGGGCTTTCCAGTCAGTGGAGAGGAGATTCCATTGTGATGTAGTAATCTCAGAGGACACAGAGGAGGGTGATAAAGTGATGAAAGCATTAAAGGGGTTGTGTCACAAAACATATTCTACATTTTTCAAGCCAGCCCCTGGATCTGAATACTTTTGGAATTGCATGTAATTGAACATTTTGTATTGTCACTGAGTTATTCAGTAAAATGTATTGAGGTCAGTTATCAAACTGGTGTAAAGTAGAACTGGCTTAGTTGCCCATAGCAACCAATCAGATTCCACCTTTCATTTTCCAAAGGAGCTGTCAAAAATAAATCTGATTGGTTGCTATGGGCAATTAAGCCAGTTCTACTTTACACCAGTTTGATAAATTACCCCACCACCTGCTGATGGAGCTATTCCTTATTTTTTGTCTGTCCTTACTGAGCTGGTCATATGCCCTCAGTTTAAATGTTGAACTGCCAGCAGCCATATCTTTATTTAGAAGTTGTGGAAGTTACAGGGAGAAAGGTACAACAGAAAGGACATGTCCCCTGAGCTGCCAGTTTGAAATAAATCTAGCAGAACAATGGGTTTATGTGAGGTGCAGGGCTGGTTCTAGCTTTGTCACAAAATTATTTTCATGTAATATATGATGTCTGATTGTTTACATCCATCATGGCGTAACCCCTTATAGGGGTTCTCCGGGAATTAAGAAAATAAAAATAGCTAAAGAGGACCTTTCACCACCCCTGATGTGCCTGTTAATAGTGTCATGCATTCCTCATGTAATAATGATTCTGGAGCATCTATTCTTATTTCAAAATGTTGTCCCATTCCTCTACTATTTCTAGTAGAAGTTATGAATGAATTGCTAGCAGTCTGCACTAAGGGTACAGAGGGGTGGTAACAAGTTGGGGGGGGGGGAAGGTTGGTGTCCCTGCACAGTCTGACATTATCCAATCAGTGCTGCCTGTTTCAGACTTAGCAGGTACACACAGCCCCCCAAGCTGGTTAAAACCCCTCTGTACCCTTACTGCAGACTGCGAACAATTCATTCATAACTTCTAGTAGCCTGTTTTCTGCTGAAACAGCCTACCGGAATTCATACAGTAGGTGTTAAAATAGCCTTAGCCAGCAAAGCTCATGTGAGCAGTGTTAGCCAATCAAGAGCAGGGCTGGCCAAGCAGGAAGTGGATTGAACTACAGATGCACAGTATGCATCAGGTAGTCTGAGAAGCAGTGTGGCCTTCTTGGATGACAGAAAATTCCAGAAATCTGTGGATCTAATGCTGAAAGGATGAAAAGGAAGGCACCAGGTAAGTGTTCTGTTTGTTCCCCAGTTAATGGGAATTTTCTTTCTTGAACTAACGCATCACTTCGTACCTGAGTTTTCAAAAAAAAAAAAAAAAAATGAGCATAATGACTGCTTTTTTGTACATTCATAACTGTGAAGAAGAAGTCTCTTGAAATAAGTCTCTTCCCTTATGTCTTTTCCAGCCATATTATTCCCTGTTTCAGCTGCACAGCTAGATGCATTTCTTTCAGAAGCAGGTGGTGTCTCCCTTTTGTGAAATTTGCCAGCACTTTTCTGCTGTGACGTCCTTTCCCTTACTTCCCACTATATTTTTTTTCTGCTCCAAAGCTCACAGAACAGATAAGGAGGGGAAGATCACACTTGCAGAAAGGCAGAAGTCTCCTGTGATGTTCAGAAGCAGTGTAAAAGCAGTTGTTTTATCAGACTCAGGATCTCAACTAGCTCTGACACTTCCCCACTTCCTTTCTGCCGTTTTCTGGGTCTCTGTTACCAGGGATTGATCTTGCCTGACAACAGGCAGTGGACTGCAACTTCAGTGGCCATGACTTCACAGCTTTTTTTCAGGTGGATGCAGGCTGTTTTTTTAAATGAAGTGATTTAGAAATTTGCTAGTTCCACCGTTCTCCATTAAATGAAATGAAATATGCGTGAAAGGAGAATGACTGTTTAAGATAAAAGTGGAAGATGTCCAGAACCAAACTGGAGGACTTACTCTACTCACTTTTATGGAAGTCAGAGGACCATCATAGTTCCACTACTCTCTTTCTGGATGTAACTTTATCAAGCGATCCCACTAGAGATACACTACATACATGAAGCCTACCTCAAGGAACACGATCCTATATGCTACTAGCTGTCACCCACCTCAGATTACCAGCCTGTGAGTTGTGAGGGCCCCAGGGGCCTATCCATCTGATTCCCCGGATGGGCAGGAATGCACCAGTATTACTACAAGACTGAAGCAGCAGGAACAGTATTCTACACAGGACCAAACCCATAAAGGACTCCAAAAATAGGGACTGTTATCATTTTGGAGAAAAATCAAGAGATTATAATAGTGATAAGGTGACTTTTCCTATGACCTATGGCGTCAAATTCTCGGAAATGTGCAATATTGTTAGGAGACACATTCTAAATCTATGCCAAGATGATATTCTTACTGAAATATTGGCATCTGGCATTCAGCGTGCTGCCAGAAAGCGAGGTCACTGGGAGGGTTACTGTCCCTGAATTTATACGTGAGGAAAAACACAACTGATGGGGTTAAAACAAAGAGGTTTTTTTATGTACTTACCTACAGGTTGCACACTAGCGTTAAAATCTGGCTGTTCCAGCAGAGGACTAGTTTGCCAGAGTTCATCATATCTGCCATAGCTGGAAAGAGCTGGAGCACCACCAGACCCCATTGACTATAATGAGGCCCAGAAAGGATCCCCGCCGGGTCCTATTATAGTGAATGGGCTTCGGCGGGGAAAGGCAGTATTTGGCTATGCTGGATACGATGAGCTCTGGTAGGCTGTTCCTCTGCCAAAACAGTCTACTGGAAGATTTTAATGGATTTATTTCTTTGAATAAAAACCTACAAAAATTTATTGTTGATATGGGGGTTGGGCCCTGAGAATAATATCCTCTGGTGGACCCAAGGACCCCGATTTTGAATCAAGTAAGGGCCCCAAAGCAAGGATCAAAGCAGGCCCCCCACACAAGACAGAGGGGTTTCTGCCTAAACCCTTTTCAGTGACCCTTGGACCATTTTTCCACTGCCTCATTTGCTAAAAGTTGTTCCTTTAGAAGGTAGAGTCCTGATCCCAGATGATCCCAACTAAGACTGGACCCCCTCTCGCCCAGGGCCCCATAGCAGTCGCATGGTCTGCTGCTATAGTAGTTACGTCCCTGGGATTGACCTTAGTTTTCAGAGACATTCCTGGCCAATTCGGGCTGTCCCGGGATAAAAATGGGCTTGGCTTCTATAGTCTATGGCCATAAGTTGGTGGTCCTGAGTGGGTACCACCTACAATTCCTAACTAAACATCCCATTACTGTGCAGCTATGATTAAGTACCCCTAATTCCACCATTTGCAGGAGGCCTTTGCTGCCTTCTGCTGCTCTGACACATCTTGGAAGACTTTCTTGGAGTTGTTTAAGAAGATGTTTGCTACATCTGGACTATGAATGCTTTGCTGTAATGGAAGAATCCCAGGAATGTAAAGCTTTAAAGATCTCAGATACAGTATCATGGTGGACAGGATTAGATGAGGTGGCTCACCAGGACACTATCATGGAAGGTGACTTCATCATATTGGCAGATACGAGATATACATGGTACAGTGCAGCTGAGGACACATGGACAGTGACAACTGAAGACAGCTGGAGGTTCAGCTCTTAAAGTACTAGTTTACAATGTAGACTATTTAACCATCTAAAGGGATTTTGCAGGTTTACGATATTGAGGGTCTATCAGCTGTTTGTAGAGGGCTGCCAGCAACGATTTCCGGCATTGGAGCTACAACTAGAGAGGTGTTGGACCCCACTGATCTAATATTGATGGTCTATCCTTAGTGTGTTTCAGTCCACAGGGGAGAGGGGCGAGGATGAGAGTTGTGGTGGTGGCAATGAAGGTGGTCGTAGTCCTCACTTTTGCTAATCCTACTCCAACTCTCCCCTTGGCTGCAGCGGCAGTGGTTGGAGGGGTGCACCCTCTCCCCCCCTCGGGGCATATGCTGAGTTTTGGCGTCTCCTGCATGGTGGTGGCCAGGGTGCACTTGATGGTGAATGGGTAGCAGGAGGCAAGGCGGGAGGACAGTGTAGGGGCTGGGAGATGATAGAGGCAATGACCAGGCTGAGTGGGCTATGGCACACAACAGTCTCTTGAATGGAGATGATGAGTGGCACAGTGCAAATATAAGCAGTAGGCACAGTGCTCAAATATTTAACAAGGCAGACGTTTCCCAAAAGGCAATATGATGGTCCCTTCTAAGTCTCTCGAGGGAAACCATGCAATTGACCAAAGGCGTGCAAGTCCTTGCTGTATATTTCTGCAGTTTCCAAATGCAGGGTGCAGACCTAGATTGGATGGCCAGTCCGTCTCAATGGGGCTGAGCTGCAATACCAAGCAATGCCACTATACAATGTACGGCGCTGTGCTTGGAAAGCTGGCGGGAGCCTGCAGCGCTCATCAGAGCTCCAGTAAGCGCGGTAGCTCCCTGAAATAGCTGATCGGGGTTGCCAGGACTCAGACCCCCGCTGATGTGATAATGATGACCTATCCATCAATATCTTTACCCAGATAACCCGTTTTACAGTGTACCTAAACATTCATAATCACTTTACTCAAATCCGTTGTAAATGTGCTGTAAAGAATTTTTCTAATATGCTTTCATTATTTTATTTTTTTAGTTTTCCTAGCGAAATTGTGCTTTAGAATCTGTACGCCCATACACTGCCATGTTCTGGGGTACGGATTCCCATGCTGCTGCATTGAGCATTTTATAGGCAGGAGCATACAGCACTGATCCTACCAGTATAAGTGCTGCTCTGCTAAAGCCTTGCATAGATGGACTATGTCAGGATGTAGCAGAGCTGGCAAAAACAGGAGAGCGATGTTTTATGAGAGTTCCTATCCTGTACTCGCTCCCTTTTGCTAGCAGCCTATGCCAATGTGCAGGCTATTAGCAATGCTGAGGGAAGCGAGCACAGGTCAGGAGCTCACATAAGACATCGCCCTCCTATAATACATGAGATATTCATGTGTTATCACTTATTACGTAAGTTTCTGCTACAGTCTATATGAACACAGACTTCCTGCTATCAGACATTAGGGGGGGTCATTTATTTACTGCTCTTATGTACAAGAATATAACTGCAGTATTATAGTAGTTATATTCTAGTACATAGGAGCAGTATTATAGTAGTTATATTCTTGTACATGGGGGCAGTATTATAGTTGTTATATTCTAGTACAGTGGTGGCCAACCCGCGGCTCGCGAGCCGCATGCGGCTCCTTCCCCAGTCACATGCGGCTCGTAGGGGAGCGGCACGGCTGCCATAAGTTTGCGGCTCGCAGGGCACAGGGGAGCAGTGCGGGAGCTCACCTCTGCCATTGACTTGTGTATCGCAGGGGAGCGGCGCGGCCGCTCACCTCTGCCATTGCGCTGTGGATCGCAGGGGAGCGGCGCAGCTGCTGACCTGTACATTACTCTGCGGACAGTACGGGAGCCAACTCTGACACTTGGCTCCGCCCAGCTGTGCTTTCAACCTGACGTGCACAGCGTCCTGTACGCTGAAGGTCCGCGCTCTGAACTGACGCTGTGCACGTCAGGTTACTGTGGAGAGAGCGTCAAGGTCAGAACAGCAGGCAAGGTAAATGCCTGGAAGGGTAGCAGTCATTTTATTAAAGTACTGATATTGGGGGTCTTATCTGACATGGGGGTAGATAAGACCCCCAAATCCTCATCAGGCTCACAAAATAAGCCCCATCAGATCTCCTCTATGTCAAATCACCCTGAGCATGGGGGCGGTCATCTGAGCATGAGGGGGTCTTCTGAGCATGGGCAATCGTCTGAGCATGAGTGCGGTCATCTGAGCATGCGCAATCGTCTGAGCATGAGTGCGGTCATCTGAGCATGAGTGCGGTCATCTGAGCATGAGTGCGGTCATCTGAGCATGAGGGCGGTCATCTGAGCATGAGGACGGTCATCTGAGCATGAGGACGGTCATCTGAGCATGAGGACGGTCATCTGAGCATGAGGACGGTCATTTGAGCATAAGAACGGTCATCTGAGCATGAGGACGGTCATCTGAGCATGAGGGCGGTCATCTGAGCATGAGGGCGGTCATCTGAGCATGAGGACGGTCATCTGAGCATGAGGACGGTCATCTGAGCATGAGGACGGTCATCTGAGCATGAGGACGGTCATCTGAGCATGGGGCCGGTCATCTGAGCATGGGGCAATCATCTGAGCATGGGGCCGGTCATCTGAGCATGGGGCAGTCATCTGAGCATGGGGCCAGTCATCTGAGCATGGGGCCAGTCATCTGAGCATGGGGCCAGTCATCTGAGCATGGGGCAGTCATCTGAGCATGGGGCAGTCATCTGAGCATGGGCAGTCATCTGAGCATGGGGCAGTCATTTGAGCATGGGGCCGTCATCTGAGCATGGGGCAGTCATCTGAGCATGGGGCCGGTCATCTGAGCATGGGGCCGGTCATCTGAGCATGGGGCAGTCATCTGAGCATGGGGCCAGTCATCTGAGCATGGGGCAGTCATCTGAGCATGGGGCAGTCATCTGAGCATGGGGCCGGTCATCTGAGCATGGGGCCGGTCATCTGAGCATGGGGCAGTCATCTGAGCATGGGGCAGTCATCTGAGCATGGGGCAGTCATCTGAGCATGAGGGTGTGAATTGCTTCGAGTAGCAACAACTGAATACAAGCCAGATTTGAAACACATTGTGAAAAACAAAGATTGCCAGAAGTCTCACTAAAGTTGTCTACATTACAGGTAGGAAAAGTGGTTTAAATACACGTTTAAATGTTTGAAAACTCAATTGCAGTAATACTGTCGTGTGCACGCATATTTGTGTAAATGTATAGCTTGTGGCTCCTGGTGGTCATACGTTTTTTTTGTGGCTCTTTGTGTCTGTAAGGTTGGCCACCCCTGTTCTAGTACATAGAAGCAGTATTATAGTAGTTATATTCTTGTACATAGGAGCAGTATTATAGTAGTTATATTCTTGTACATAGAAGCAGTATTATAGTTGTTATATTCTTGTACATAGGAGCAGTATTATATTAGTTATATTCTTGTACATAGGAGGCAGTATTATAGTAGTTATATTCTAGTACATAGAAGCAGTATTATAGTAGTCATATTCTTGTACATAGGAGCAGTATTATAGTAGTTATATTCTTGTACATGGGGGCAGTATTATAGTAGTTATATTCTAGTACATAGAAGCAGTATTATAGTTGTTATATTCTTGTACATAGGAGGCAGTATTATAGTAGTTATATTCTTGTACATAGGAGCAGTATTATAGTAGTTATATTCTAGTACATAGAAGCAGTATTATAGTAGTTATATTCTTGTACATAGGAGCAGTATTATAATAGTTATATTCTTGTACATAGGAGCAGTATTATAGTAGTTATATTCTTGTACATAGGAGGCAGTATTATAGTAGTTATATTCTTGTACATAGGAGCAGTATTATAGTAGTTATATTCTAGTACATAGAAGCAGTATTATAGTAGTTATATTCTTGTACATAGGAGCAGTATTATAGTAGTTATATTCTTGTACATAGGAGGCAGTATTATAGTAGTTATATTCTTGTACATAGGAGCAGTATTATAGTAGTTATATTCTTGTATATAAGAGCAGTATTATAGTAGTTATATTCTTGTACATAGGAGGCAGTATTATAGTAGTTATATTCTTGTACATAGGAGCAGTATTATAGTAGTTATATTCTTGTACATAGGAGGCAGTATTATAGTAGTTATATTCTTGTACATAACAGCAGTATTATAGTAGTTATATTCTTGTACATAGGAGGCAGTATTATAGTAGTTAAATTCTTGTACATAGGAGCAGTATTATAGTAGTTATATTCTTGTACATAGGAGCAGTATTATAGTAGTTATATTATTGTACATAGGAGCAGTATTATAGTAGTTATATTCTTGTACATAGAAGCAGTATTATAGTAGTTATATTCTTGTACATGGGGCAGTATTATAGTAGTTATATTCTTGTACATAGGAGCAGTATTATAATAGTTATATTCTTGTACATAGGAGCAGTATTATAGTAGTTATATTCTTGTACATAGGAGCAGTATTATAGTAGTTATATTCTTGTACACAGGAGCAGTATTACAGTAGTTATATTCTTGTACATAGGAGCAGTATTATAGTAGGTATCTTCTTGTACATAGGAGCAGTATTATAGTAGTTATATTCTTGTACATAGGAGCAGTATTATAGTTGTTATATTCTTGTACATAGGAGCAGTATTATAATAGTTATATTCTTGTACATAGGAGCAGTATTATAGTAGTTATATTCTTGTACATAGGAGCAGTATTATAGTAGTTATATTCTTGTACACAGGAGCAGTATTACAGTAGTTATATTCTTGTACATAGGAGCAGTATTATAGTAGGTATCTTCTTGTACATAGGAGCAGTATTATAGTAGTTATATTCTTGTACATAGGAGCAGTATTATAGTTGTTATATTCTTGTACATAGGAGCAGTATTATAATAGTTATATTCTTGTACATAGGAGCAGTATTATAGTAGTTATATTCTTGTACATAGGAGGCAGTATTATAGTAGTTATATTCTTGTACATAGGAGCAGTATTATAGTAGTTATATTCTAGTACATAGAAGCAGTATTATAGTAGTTATATTCTTGTACATAGGAGCAGTATTATAGTAGTTATATTCTTGTACATAGGAGGCAGTATTATAGTAGTTATATTCTTGTACATAGGAGCAGTATTATAGTAGTTATATTCTTGTATATAAGAGCAGTATTATAGTAGTTATATTCTTGTACATAGAAGCAGTATTATAGTAGTTATATTCTTGTACATAGGAGCAGTATTATAGTAGTTATATTCTTGTACATAGGAGCAGTATTATAGTAGTTATATTCTTGTATATAAGAGCAGTATTATAGTAGTTATATTCTTGTACATAGAAGCAGTATTATAGTAGTTATATTATTGTACATAGGAGCAGTATTATAGTAGTTATATTCTTGTACATAGGAGGCAGTATTATAGTAGTTATATTCTTGTACATAACAGCAGTATTATAGTAGTTATATTCTTGTACATAGGAGGCAGTATTATAGTAGTTAAATTCTTGTACATAGGAGCAGTATTATAGTAGTTATATTCTTGTACATAGGAGCAGTATTATAGTAGTTATATTATTGTACATAGGAGCAGTATTATAGTAGTTATATTCTTGTACATAGAAGCAGTATTATAGTAGTTATATTCTTGTACATGGGGGCAGTATTATAGTAGTTATATTCTTGTACATAGGAGCAGTATTATAGTAGTTATATTCTTGTATATAAGAGCAGTATTATAGTAGTTATATTCTTGTACATAGGAGGCAGTATTATAGTAGTTATATTCTTGTACATAGGAGCAGTATTATAGTAGTTATATTCTTGTACATAGGAGGCAGTATTATAGTAGTTATATTCTTGTACATAACAGCAGTATTATAGTAGTTATATTCTTGTACATAGGAGCAGTATTATAGTAGTTAAATTCTTGTACATAGGAGCAGTATTATAGTAGTTATATTCTTGTACATAGGAGCAGTATTGTAGTAGTTATATTATTGTACATAGGAGCAGTATTATAGTAGTTATATTCTTGTACATAGAAGCAGTATTATAGTAGTTATATTCTTGTACATGGGGGCAGTATTATAGTAGTTATATTCTTGTACATAGGAGCAGTATTATAGTAGTTATATTCTTGTACATAGGAGCAGTATTACAGTAGTTATATTCTTGTACATAGGAGCAGTATTATAGTAGTTATCTTCTTGTACATAGGAGCAGTATTATAGTAGTTATATTCTTGTACATAGGAGCAGTATTATAGTAGTTATATTCTTGTACATAGGAGCAGTACTTTAGTAGTTATATTTTTGTACATAGCAGGCAGTATTATAGTAGTTATATTCTTGTACATAGGAGCAGTATTATAGTAGTTATATTCTTGTACATAGGAGCAGTATTATAGTAGTTATATTCTTGTACATAGGAGCAGTACTTTAGTAGTTATATTCTTGTACATAGGAGGCAGTATTATAGTAGTTATATTCTTGTACATAGGAGGCAGTATTATAGTAGATATATTCTTGTACATAGGAGCAGTATTATAGTAGTTATATTCTTGTACATAGGAGCAGTACTTTAGTAGTTATATTCTTGTACATAGGAGCAGTATTATAGTAGTTATATTCTTGTACATAAGAGCAGTATTATAGTAGTTATATTCTTGTACATAGGAGCAGTATTATAGTAGTTATATTCTTGTACATAGGTGCAGTATTATAGTAGTTATATTCTTGTATATAGGAGCAGTATTATAGTAGTTATATTCTTGTACATAGGAGGCAGTATTATAGTAGTTATATTCCTGTACATAGGAGCAGTATTATAGTAGTTATATTCCTGTATATAAGAGGCAGGATTATAGTAGTTATATTCCTGTACATAGGAGACAGTATTATAGTAGTTATATTCCTGTAAATAGGAGGCAGCATTATAGTAGTTTTATTCCTGTACATAGGAGGAAGCATTATAGTAGTTATATATGTGTCCCCTAATAATATCATCATTTTTATTGATTGATAAGATGCTTTGCATTCTGGGTAAGGAGAGATGAAGAAGCAGGTTTATTTGTGCATTTATATATAACATGAATAATTCAGAATGTGTCAGGGAGAGTATTGCAGGATAATAGCATATAATCACAGGGGACATGTACAGGCGGCAGCTTCTTACAGCAGGATGATGTCAGGCAGAGCCTCAGCTGTTATTGACAGAGCAGTGCCCTCCAGCTATTCCATGTACCAGGTCTAAAGGGGAACCGCCACTAGCTCAAAGATATACGGTATTTGTTTTACACGCATTCTGACTATAAAACCTGCCAATTATGTAGAGATGGTTGCCCCTACCACCGCTGATCTCTACCTGATGATGTGACCTCTAATCACCTTTGCAGGAAGTTCCTTCTCTCTGGGCCTAGACAGGTGGTTTGGTGGGGCACACACATGGTTGATATGTGCCAGTCAATAATGGCCAAGAAACACTCATTGACAAAAAATACCGCCCCCAAATGTTGGATTGCTGTGAAACTCAGCATGCAGTTATGTCTAAGGTAGATATGTAAATGATTGCAGGTGTGTTCTGACTGGACACTGGATCATGCCCCAAGAGGGCATAAAAGTGTTTAACTTTCTGCCCTATAAAAAGGCTCTCAGAGGCTACTTTTGGGTAGTTCACCACTTGGTGAGAGATTGTTGAATGCTAGATATGCCTCTATGACACACTCAAAAACATTGTGCCAAATTGACAGACTTTGAGACGGGGCTTATCATTGGACTGAGGAAAGTAGGATGGGTTCTTTAACGAATTTGCCACAATCTAGGCAGTTCTAATCTAGGTGTTGGGAGCAGTAGTTAAGTGAGGGTACACACAGCAAACAGGCTCAGGGCGACCCAGACAGACCACCAGTAGAGAGGATTGTTTGATCCATGACAAGCATGTACGTATAGTATGTACTTTGTAAGCTTTGAGCAGGCTGCACCATTCACCATAGCAACGGGGAGTGCCATGGCTTCCTTAAACACCTGATCAGCTGGGATTAAAATCCTGGAAAACCCCATTTAAAGTTATGTTCTTCATAAGTGCACTGCAAACACTTAAAGCTCCTGGGCCCTAATGGAAACCCCCCTCTTCCCAAGTATAAAATGCTATTTAAAGTCCATTCTGTCTCATATATATGTACAGTACAGTATATACAGTTCTTCTAATTCCTATTTTTGGGACCACTCATGACTAACGTTATGGGCAGTGGTTGTGGAACCACTGTGACAATCAGTGGATTTGGCTTTGGGCTATACCTAAGGGAGTTATTCTGGCAGTACCCTGGTTTTCACCCATTAACCACTATACAGGGATCTAGTCTTCGCTGTGGTTAATGCACCAGGCCACTACCTCTTTGCTTAGTCTCAGTGTGGTTGACTACTGAACCACAGGGGTCAAGAGACACCAATGCGAAGCACCAAAGGGACAAGCAAACTCGTATTAAGTAACAGGTCATGCAGAGTACATGCAAATCCAAGAAACAAGTCTGAGGACAGGGCAGGCAGCAAAGGATCAATATGGTAAACAGATAGTGGAGGGTCAGAATCCAGGAATTGGGCAGAAGTCGGTACATGGACAGATAATCAGATACAGGAACTAGTGAACCTATTGCTCAGGCAGAGAATGAGACAAACATTACAGCATACATAGCAGTAGCTGATTAACATATTAGAAACAGCCTAGCAGCTGCACTTGGTGCCGGAGGAGTGGTTAACCCTTTCTATACTGTAAAAAGAGGTGAGGTTCAATTACCAGGGCAGTGACTAGCATGTGGCACTGGCATAACAACTAAATGCAGGAACATATTCTAGAATTCTGGCAAAATGCTACACCTGCTGTCACGAAAGGTAATATCACTTCATGCGTTCAAGTGTTTTGTGGTCCTTCACCTTCAGTAATTTATAGTGATGGCTATGGAGGAAGACCGGAGAGAAGGTGAAAGAAGAAGAAGTGTGGGAAGGTGAGCTGGGTTAAGATGCCAAAGTGAACATTTGTTTTAAGTCACACTATTGGCAGAGAACTCCTTCCCTCCTGCTGACTCGGAATACTTGCTGGAATTCCTCGTATAATACTTGTGTAATAACACGAGGCTCCGTTCTCACGGAGAGGCTGTTTGTATAGACACAGTGCCGTGTGGTTCTCTGAGACGGTATCACGCATGATAGGCTGAAATACAGATGGTTAACAGATGTCTCACACATTATAAGCTTGGAGGGGTTGTCCAGGAAAACCATTTTTTTTAAAAGGTCCAGGATAGGTTACAATGAAAAATAATAATTACTGACCCCACCACTGTGTTCCCATTGCTGCTCCAGTCCTTACTGGTCTCTATGTTCTCTTTCCGGCCTGACACACAGGAGACAGTTGGAAATGGAAATGCCCTCTAAGATAATCACTGCCTGAAGCGTGTCACGGTGACTGCTAAGAGGCCTTCTCCAGCCATTTCCTGTGCATAGAGGCAGGACCAGGAAATGGAGGCCAGTATGGACTGGAGCAGCTTCAGAACGGCACCAGCAACAGGATTGATAAAGTGAGTAATACTTTTTTTTTTTTTTTAACTCATCCTAGCCCTTTAAAAAAAAATGTTTCCCCAGACAGCCCCTTTAACGAGGTTTCCAGGATTAGAAGAACATGGCTGTCTTCTTCCACCACCACACCTGCCCATAGATTGTCCCTGGTATGGTACCATTACAGTGAATGGGGCTTAGGTGCAATATCACACACAAACAGGTGTGGTGTTGTTTGTGTGTGCTTTCTAATCCTGGACAACCCCTTTAAATACAGCAGTACACTGTCTGTGGTCAAGGCCATATTTGCCACAAGACACCCGAGGGCAAATATTAGCAAGATTTAGGGTTCAACAATCAAAATCAAAGCAATATTACCCTTCTCTAGCTCTGTGATTTCCCCTGGGGTCCTCATCCAATCATCCATGGATGAATGACCACCAGCAGTATACAGTACGTAAACAGTGACCCAGTGGTTCACTGCTAAAGAGGTTAAATTGTATTTTTGCACTGTCATATGTATTTTTCTCCTGAGAGTTGCATATCAGGTTAACTGGCCTTTCATAGTAGCAGTAGTTAGGTAGTGGCTGCTCCACCCTCCCTTCTACAGGGGCTGCTGCTAAGTTCAGGAGTGAGATAGAGGAGTGACAGAGCCAGACATGGAGCAGCCAGCTCAGGGTAGAAGAGGAGACAGTGCCAAACACCTGCCTCTGAGGAGCAAAGATGTAATTCTGGAAGCTTTGGCAGCCATAACAGGGAGATTGTGGAGATAAAACACATTTTAGACTGTGGACTTCATTGCATTCTTGGCTGGGTTAGAAGCTTCTGGCTCCTTGCCATACCCAAGAGGCAGATTGCATTTCTGCTAAAAGACTACATCCCACAGCTGGCCATTGTCGAGAAGTGGTTGGATTAGAGTGAAAACACAGATATTTTGGAAGAGGGACTCAGAGAGCACCTATCGACTCTATATTTGCAGCCTCAGGGACTATAAGAAGCTGGTGGAGCAACATTTACGTATCATGTTAAACTGTCATTAAAAAACCAAGTCACACTGATTATTGTCTCCTCCGCCAGCTCCATCTCCCTGCCTCATGCCCACTCGCTAACATCAAAGACACCCCAACTACCATCAGACAGGAGACTCCCAAACTAGGGTGTGGCCAAAGAGGAAGAAACGGTCTTACCCTCCCTGCACTGTGCATTGCCCAGGGAGTGCTGGAGCAGGGTAACTAGTGTGTGGTACGACCCCTTTATGCTCTCTCTATACTACTACTCCTATCCTCTCCACCTCACTCCCACAGGGAGCTGCACCTAGATATTCCCATACCGCCGCAAAGCAAAATTACACTTCAATGTCAAACAGCCAAGGATCTGCTCGGCGGTCCCACCTCTCCTGCGCACTGGCTAACATTGGCCAGCATCCACTGCAGAACCGAATCCCCAGCACTTCACAAAAGTCTGGGCACAAAGAGCAACATACCCACAATCAATCTGCTGGTTGTGGCAGTAGAAAGGGCAATGGTGGCACCAATGCAGCCCACCTGCAGGGTAAGTGTTGTGAGGAGAATGGGAACTGTAGCGGATACGCTGGTGGTAATAGTATTTACAGTAGAGATCTCCCACTTTGTCTCTCCCGAGGACCGTGCAGTGGTTGGAGGATGCACTCTTTCTTTCCTCGGGGAACACCATGGTATTGGGCTCCTGCTTGGTGTTCGGTGGGATGCTCTTGATGTTAGGTGTTTGCCTGGGTGCAAGGTGAATGATAGAGTCAGAAATCAGGCCAGTTGGTTGCAACAGTTAACAAGCTAGTTGGAGACCCTGTTACAGATTTTGCATTGAGGCCTCTCCGTTTAACACGTTCATGCTCCCATTTCCTGAGTAGATGACCCACTCCTGCTTTGAAAGTTTATCTCTTGCCAAGTCTCTTGAAGTTTCTCCACAATTGAAAGTAATTTCTCACGCGGTGTGCCCCACAGCTTCCTAATGTCACTCGTTGCTTAACGTCTGCTGCGAAAATATTCCCCCTCTCAGCAAACTGCTTACAAAACAACAGCAGGTCTCCAAGAAACAGACAGACACAATCAGCAAAATGTTCCCAGCCAAATAATCTGACATGGACAACGGATATTAACCAAAGACAACAAACGTAGTTTATTTATAAATCTGGGGTCTTTTTGTATGTGGCAGCTGGGCAGGGTGTCACTGTGTAGGAGAACCTACTGTGTTTGTGCAGTATCTCTTGACCCTATTACAGGCCTGCACTAGAGGACACCACAGAGAAGAGGCAGACAAATGGCAATAAGCTTGAAAGCAACTTTCAGGGGGCACAACACTTGATGGTTACAATGTCTATTAAAGGCACAGACTTTGAGGTTTACTAGTTGCAACAGAGCCATCCCTCGCTGAGGGCACATAAAGTACTGGTTACAGTCCTGCTGTGAGGCAACACCACATAGTGGTTACACAGTGTACTGGTTACGTTCGCCGTATTGAGGTCAAACAGAATATTGGTTACAGTCTCTCACTGAGGGCACACAGTGTACTGGTTATAGTCATTCATATGGGTTATAGTGCCTCTTTGAGGACACACAGTGTACTGGTTACAGTCCTTCTTATTGGTTACAGTCCCCCTTTGAGGGCATAGTGTATTGTTTGCAGTCTAAACAGGCTCCTAAAGCAACTCAACTTGACTGAACTTAGTGGGGCACCCTGGATTAGCACTTTCTCCTTCTGTAGTCACTTCAGCAGTATTCTCCAGGGCCTTTCTCAGCCCACTATACAGGCAATCTGAAGGAATCAGTTGGGAACTACTCCAATACATTAGGGATACTCTCTCAGACATATTGGTCCCAAGATGACAGGACTCAACAGGATCTGAGGAATTGACAGCTCCAGTGTGGCTACTTGGCCAGACCCAATGCCACTCTCGAAGACTAGCCAGTACTCACAGACCAGGCCGGTACTCCAGTCTCACAGACCAGCACAGTTTGCTTCTGAAGCTACCAGACTGTATTCTTCACTCCTCAGTACTTACACCAACCATGATGAGGCATGAAAAGCAGCCCTTAATATCCAAGTCCGCATGTCACCATGCCCCAGGGTCTGCACCAATGACCAGCACTAGTGCATCCCAGATACCCACTCACAATATAACAGTAAACGTGAAAGGTGTGGTACCTGCAAATGTAGGGCAGCTGTAACATACATAGGTGTACAACACAGAAAACAATAGAATAGACCAGCTAAGATCACTGGGTACTAACAGCCCAATGCACAGTAAACAAAGTTAATTTCAGACACATCTGTGGTAAGAGTGTGCAGTTTGGGGTTCCAGGCGGTTTAGCTCAACCGCACCCTTACAACTGTATAGTTGCGAACAGTCACAAATTTGCAGGCACTGTCCCTAATTGCCAAAGACAGCACTGGCAAATTCTCCTGGGAAGAAGCCCTCCATGTATTTTGAATTTACGATATATGTAATTTCTATGTGCACCTATAACAACTCGACCTCAAAGGGCTACCACAGGAAACGTACATAGTCACCTATACAAAAGAATCTGTGCACACTGTATGCACATGTATCTGTGCATCTGTATGCACAGATTCTTTTGTATAGGTGACTATATGTAATTTCTGATTTACTATATGGACAGTTTAGGGTTAACACCTTGGTTCATCCCCTTAGGTTGCCAGGAGGTGCACCTGGGTCTGCCCTCTGGTTAGTGTTCAGTTGAGTTCTACATGTGACACAGTGGGAACCGACATATGCAAGCTCCTCATAGCTAGGCTCACAGAACCTCTTAGACAATCTACAGCCATGGAAGCAACTTTATCAAAAGTGCTCCAGAGAGAAGGAGTTAGAAGGTCCAGAATCTGCAAAGCCGTGCATGGGAGTCTATATGCAAGGTATTGTGCATGTTTATCACAGAGAGAAACTTTTCTGCTGAAAGAGGGAATATTTCTAGTGCACCCTTCCACGCTTCGGGACGGTTAGGTTAGGTCAGAACAGAAGCATTTACAAAGAACCACACTGCATGTCTATGGTTCTGTTGAGAGACTTTAGAGAGACAGAGAGAATGAGTATTACTGCCACACGCCCTGGGGAAGTGAAGTGGAGGATGGTAGTAATTCCCAGCTGAGGAGTATAGGATTAAGATACAGCTAGCCTGGACTGTCAAAGTGTGGAAGGGTGTATTATCAATGTCTCTCTCACTGGAGTAAAGTCTCTATCAGCACTAAACAGCAAATACCTTACTGAAGGGGTGGATTGGCCATAGACCTTACAAGGAAATTTCCCAGTGGGCTGATGCTCAGGGAGCCATCAGGGCCCTCCTAGTTGCCAGCAAGTGGAAGTTTTTGGGGATGTATTTTGTGATGGACTGTGGTATTTGGCTCTGTTGGGGTGGTATAATGTGCCACAATATGGTATTACTGCCCCTGCCTTCCATCAATTTGGACCCAACTACAAAATGGGGCCACTTTTAGTATTTTTTCCATGGCCACTTTAAGTTCCCAGTCCGCCCCTGCCTTCCTGACTGACTCCAATGCTCGGCCATGCCATGATTCTGGACCTTCCAGTTCTTTCTTTCTCTCTCTTTCTGGAGTATTGTAAAGTAGAGATGGCTTTCTTGATGCAAAGCTCCAAGAAGTGAGCAGATGTAGCTCCCCTCACTTCCTCGGGTAACACTAGAATGAACTAGGAGCAGACCTAAGACCATCACCTAGGTTTCTACAAGTCAGAGTCAGGATTGTTAACCTTGTCCGATTCATACAGAGATATACTGGGTTAGACAACATGCCAAATAATTGTATGCAACAAGATACAATTTGCAAGTACCCTATTCAGGGGCTGTGCACTACAACCCCCATTGTCTATACGTTACTATTGGAGAACTGTGGAACTGTGCCTTGTTACTCCTATTCTGCACTTTAATAAAGAGAGTCTGAAACCTGTATATCTCATAAAGGAAACAGGTTCTTGGCAATAACCAAAGACAATTACCTTTCCCAACTGGTTCAGGACCCCACTAGAGGGATGGCCATACTGGACTTAGTATTAACCAATAGACCTGACAGAACAACAGATGTGCAGGTTGGGGGACACCTGGGAAACAGTGACCATAACATAATAACCTTCCAATTGTCATTCAAAAGAGTGTTTCTTCAGGGAGGAACAAAAATACCAAACTTCAAAAAAGCAAAATTTAGCCAACTAAGAGAGGCCATAGGCCAAACTAACTGGGACAAAGTCCTCAAAAATAAAAATACAGCCACAAAATGGGATATTTTTAAAAGCATCCTAATATCTAATTGTGAGAGGTACATACCTTACGGGAATAAAAAGTTAAGGAACAAGAAAAAAACCAATGTGGATAAACAGAACTGTAAAGAAAGCATTTAAATCACTAAAACAGGAGGGGAGCGAGGAAGCATTGAAAAACTATGAGGAAAAAAATAGAATATGTAAAAGACAAATAAAAGCAGCCAAACTAGAGACCGAGAGATTAATCGCCAAAGAGAGTAAAACTAACCCTAAAAAATGTTCTTCAATTATATAAATGGTAAAAAGTATAAACCTGAAGGTGTTGAATTTCTACCCATCCAGAAGAGCATTTGTGAGGTCAAACACTGAGTACATGGCTTCCAATCTCTGTTCTAGGTGTCGGATGCAGTTAAGGTCAGGACTGTGTGCAGCTAGGCATGTTCCTCCACATCAAACTGCCCCAACCATGCCTTTATGGACCTTGCTTTGTGCACTGGAGAACAATCATGCTGGAACAGAAAAGAGCCTTCCCTAAACTGCTCTCACACAACTGGAAACATACAATTGTCCAAATGTCTCTGTCTGCTGAAGCATTAAGGTTTCCCTTCACTGGAACTACAGTATTTGGCCTAGGCTGACCCCTGAAGGAAACCCCCATAGCATTATCCATCCTCCAACATCTTTACAACTGGCACAATGCAGTCAGGCAGATACCTTTCTCCTGGCATTCACCAAACCCAGCCTCATCCATCAGATTTCCAGATAGAGAAGTGTGATTCATCACTCCACAGAAGATGTTTCCACTGCTCCAAGGTCCAGTGATGAGATGCTTTACACGTCTCCACCTGAGCTGCTTAGTTATGGAAACCGATGCCATGAAGCTCCTGGCAAAGGACAGTTTTTGTATTTTGTATTAACATTAGAGGGGGCCTGGACTCTGCAGTTGTGAAGTCAGTAGCATTGGTGGCTTTTATACATTATGCTCCTCAGCACTCTATGACTCTGCTCTGTAACTTTATGTGGTTTCCATTTTGTGGTTGAGTTGCTGTGGTTCTTTCCACTTTACAGTAATATCACTCATATTTGATGGTGGATCTCGGAGGGAAGAGATTTCAGGAAGTGACTTGTGGCAGCGGCGACATCCTATTACAGGACCATGCTGGACTTCAGGGAGTTCTATAGAAGGAGCCATTCTTTCACAAATATCTGTAAAGGCAGACTGCATGGCCAGGGGCTGGATTTATACACCTGTGGTAATGGCAGACTGCATGGCTAGGGGCTGGATTTATACACCTGTGGTAATGGCAGACTGTATGGCCAGTGTCTGGATTTTATACACCTGTGGTAATGAAAGACTGTATGGCCAGGGGCTGGATTTATACACCTGTGGTAATGGCAGACTGTATGTCCAGGGGCTGGATTTTATACACCTGTGGTAATGGCAGACTGTATGGCCAGTGCCTGGATTTTATACACCTGTGGTAATGAAAGACTGCATGACTAGTGGCTGGAGTTTATATGCCTACACCTATGACTGATTATACTTGGCTGGGATGTTATTCTCTGGGATGTGAGAGGAGCGTAAGTATATGTGAGGAGTATGATATTAACATCACAGATACATTTGTATTGTATTACGTGATATTCTGAAGATTTCAGTAGCCCCCTATAGATTCCTCAGGACTATGACAATTCCATGTATCTTGCTGTGGAATGCAAATATCCTACACTCCCAGTTTTGCCTGGTATCACTAGACTCCCCTCTCAGTTCCATGTGGTGTCTGGTACTTGCATGATAATGATGATAATGCTGTTGGGAGTTTGATTATTTTTGTTTGGATGGTCATGTACAGTCATCTGCATTTACATGGTAACTAGAGCATGTTCAGGTCCTTCAACTGGGGCTATAAAAATTAAAAATAGTAAGAAATCAATACTCTACAGCTATACAAATGAAATTAATATATTATATGTATAAAATGCAAAAACTAAAAAAAATTCCTGTATCCAGATTGCACAAGTTAGGCACATCTTTAAGGGGTAAAAACTTGATTAAGCTTACTTTGAGTTTTTTTTTTTTTTTTCAAAATTTGCCTGTGCACTTTATATAAAACACCTAAAACAGCAGTGATTTTTTAGAGTGGTGGACCACCAGTATACAAAGTGTTGGATATGAAAATGTGTTACAGACAATCAGGTCTAGGTAAAGGGTTGGCATTCTCACAGAGGTGTAGATGTGACCTAGCAAGACAATAACAGGCATTATTTTAGGACAACCTTGGAGGGACCTTTACTTTTAAAATGTTATCCCCGGCAAGCACACTGATGGGGCTGATGTTGAGAACACAACATCAGATGGTGCAGTTATTTTTTATCACAAAATCTATGTATCTTGAGGTCCATTTGGCAGAAGTGTCCTACCACTGGAATGGTCATCCCTGCTTAACCTAAGGTATGGCCGTTCAGCCTCCACCGCTATCTCTGTCCGGTTTCTCCTCTGCTCAGAAGTAGCACATTTCGGCAGACCACATTCAACGTGCTTCATGAAAATGAGCTGGCAATGATGTGGGCACTAGTTCTGCATTTTTCTTCCAAGTAGGGTGAAGTGTCCTCCTCATATTATTTTTGCAGAACTACTCACCAGTGGTTTCCAGTTTGAAGGTTGTACACATATGTATGACAATAATGGAGACCAACAAAAACTGAGGAATGCATACTCTAATGTTATGCTCTGCTACAAACTGGAAGATCCTAGAAGGAATTAGAGCAATTATACATGTATAAGATGTCAACATAAAGGACCATATGAGCAATAACCCTCTAAAAGTGGGTTTAGCCTGTAACCAATACTGGAAAAAGATAAAAATGTAAAAACACATATACCCAGAACCTCCACTATTGGCATACAGATGACCTGGTCATGAGAAGTTAATGCCTACTCAGATCTACACCATACCCTAGGCCTTCTCTGTGGGCACCCACTACCTGAAAAAAGTCTATGGTGTACCAATATGCCTTAGACTTTTCCCGCCATTCATCAGCACAGTGCGCACTATGAACAGCACGGGCGGTGCACTGAAAGTAGGCAGGCTATTATAGATAAATGATAAAGTACATGGAAGATCTACTGTATTGATATTCACGGTAAATTGCTGTGGTGGCACTTTGCGATAAATATGTGGGTTTTGGTTTGCAGTTTGGGCCCTGGGTCTCTTAAAGGTTCACCATCACTGCCCTAGGCCATATTTACAGGTACCCATGTCTACACTAAGCACACTAAGAGCCAGAACTATAGGCTATGCCATTCTAGGTACTCACTCTGAATACATTTACTCTAGTTATTTTAGGTCTTACATCAATGGAACTTTAACAATTTTCTAGTATATTTGTAGAAATATCACTTTTTCCAGTATCAACAAAAGTTGCCTTTCATCTTAGACCATGGGTAGTCTCAATAGGTACGCGTCTTGTTGGGTGATATACCATTGTGGATACTACAACTTTCCCTAACCATCCAAGTCAGAAGGTCCCTGCAGAGTCAGGGACAAGTGGTAACCTATTACAAAAGCTTAGGTTGATCCATCTTTCAGTACCACAATGTTATATTGGTTGCTTTTGCTTGTAGCTCTGCCACTCAGGGCAGCACAGGCACCTTGTCACTTCCTGACTCTGACTCTGTGCTACCTGACCTGTGCCTGTTTACTGTATCGAACCTTTGCTGCCTATCCTGACCTCAGACCTTATTCACTGATACGCGCATACTCTGCCTACCCTGACCTCGGCCTGTCCCTGACTATGGTCTTGACTGATCACTTGGTGCTCCTCACCTGTGTCTCTGACCCCCAGCTGTAAATTAAATTAGGACTAGAGAAGCGGGAATCTTCAAAGATTCGCTTCGGTGAGTATTCAGCGGATTGTTAAAAAGATTTGCCTCGGATAAGATTAGATTCGGTCCAAGTTGCGTTCAAAAATATTTGTGTTCTGCGAACAAAGTGTACAAAGTGCATATGAAGCTTTAGCGTATTATTGTCTAGGCCCTCAGAAATAACGAACATACAGTAAAACTACACTACTTTACTGAATACGTACGGATTAGCTTACAAATTGTATGATGCGTAGCATTAGCGTACAAATTATATGATGCGTACGGAGCGTTAGCATACAAAGATTCGGATTCGCTTCGGTGTAGAAAATAACGAAGATTCGTTATGTACGAAACGGCGAATAGATTCGCTCATCTCTAATTAGGACTATTCCAGGAGGTAAAAGCCTGATGGCTCCCCTTCAGCGAAGTCCATTTTACTGTAGAGATGTTAGAGGGTGAAACCTGGGGACTTCAAGCATAAAGCCCTTAGAATTAGACCAAGGTCAAACAGGTTGGTTGACCAATTGGTTACACACCCACAGCCTATAACACACATTATGTCTGTAATCAATTTGGTTTGCCCGTGTCCGTGTCATACAATTCTGAGGCAGGTATCTCTAGCCATTTCCTGTGTGTCAAGCCAAAAACAGGAAGTGGAGAGCAGCAGAGACAGGAAAAGCATCGTAAACAATTGCTTAGCCAGAATATAGAATAAATACATGTCCATGTGCACTAGTATGTGTATTATTCATTGAAATCTATGGTAGACTGGTATTGTTTGGAATGTGTATTTTATAACGTTAAATGCCTCTTTTACATGACCAAATGCCCAATGCTTTTTGGCTGTAACTAATTAAAAACTATCGTGACCTGATCATCTAGATGGGACAGATATATATCATTATTTTTTCTTTCTTTCTAAGGTGTTGTCAGGCATGTAAATTCCCCAAATTGTAAAGGAGTACAATAAACTTTAGAAAAAATAAGAATTGCTTCTTTTCAACCTACATGTACCCCATTGCTTCTTGGAGGCTGTAAGAGCTGGAGAGGCTCATGCTGGAGAACAGTAGTGAAACCAGGCATTGTTTCCTGTAAGAAGTGGTTGAGAAACATGCCTCCTTCCAGTTCTGAGGAAATCTCTGATCTCAGTAGTTTGGCATGGAGAGTAAATGAGCTTGGCTTCCTGGAATACCTTCTCATGAATTTCACACCCAAACCCTCAAAGAAGGATCCTCATCATATTCTCTGGAAATTTTTCACCAGATATGTACAACTTGCTGATTTTCTATCTTAGGACATCTCTCTCAGTGGAATTTCACCTTCCCGGCAAGTCTATGATTTTAAGGGAAATGCGTTAGAAAAGTAAATAATCCTGCATTATATAAAAAGATCATGTCTAAGCTGCTGGTGAAGTTGGATCAGGGGGCCCCACCCAATGCAATCAACTGTTCTTCACCAGAGGAGGAAATTTCTTGGCTCAAAAAGCTGGTTTCACACAATGCACCAGTCCTAATTCATCAAGACCAGCACCTGGCAGTCTGTACTGAGATTTCAGTAATTATTTAATTCAGTTTCTGGCCCACACTCTGTCCTCACCACACCCCCTTTTCGTAAAATTGACGAGGGCGGAATAAACCATAGAAAAAGGAAAAAGAGGATTTGTGGTCCATGAGAGAGATTTTAGCCTGCAAACTTTCTGCTCTGTTATTCCTGTCATGATGCCAAAGCTGTGCCGTGTGCCCTGAGCCAATGAGATATTTCCCCGATGCTAAGAATCTGCAGCTACATTCCCCTTCTCTCCCCACCTCCCTGTCTCCTGTTTGCTGTTTTACACTAGATGGAATTTTTGGTGACTGGGGAGGTTTCTGAACACTTACAGAGAGACTGCAGGAAGGGAAAGGGGAAATATAGACTGTAATAAGCTATGGAAGGTGCCACTTACCTCTTATACGATATCTTACAACTTTCATTTGCATGTGCTACTGATGTATAATAAAACGATTAGGGCAGCTGTCAGCAGTTCTGTACCCATGAAACTGGCTGACCTGTTGTATGTGCGCTTGACAGTTGAAAGCATCTGTGTTGGTCCCATTTTCATATGTTGCTTAGAAAAATGACGTTTTAATATATTCAAATGAGCCTCTAGGAGCAACAGGGGCGTTACCGTTACACCTAGAGTCTCTGCAACTGCTGCGCCCTCTCCACTTTGATTGACTTTAGGAGAAGTCAGGGCCAGGCAATGAAGATGTCATCACGCAGGACAGGTTGCTACCGCTTGAACAGTGAGGGGGCGGGGCTTCACTACACTGCTGTATACCTCCCAACCATCCCGGATCCAGCAGGACAGTCCTGGATTGCAGTGGCTGTCCCGGTACGGAGGAGGTATGTCCCGCTTTCTGACAGCAGAAACAGCTGCCTGTAATGATAAATCAGAGAGCCGGCATCGGCTCCCTGCTTCATCATTCCTCCCCCTGCCAACTCTCCACACCTCTGGTCTGTGTGGGGGTGAGGCCATCTGAAAGTCAGCCTCGGCTTTGCCTCCTCCAGAGCCCAGAGCAGCCGATATCCTGCTGCTGCTAGGAACAAGGTAAGTATGTGGGGTTTATTTATTTATTTATTTACTTTCTGTCAGGGGCACATAACTGGGCATATTACTGGGAGGCATAATGTGGGCATATTAATGGGGGCACATAACAAGGCATATTACTTTTGGTACAGCTGGGCATATTACTGGGAGCACAGCTGGGCATCTTACTGGGGGCACATAACAGGACATATTACTGGTGGCACATAATTAGGCATATTACTGGAGGCACGTAATTAGGCATATTACTGGGGGGCACTTGGACGTCTCCCGCATCGTGTGCCGTGTACTAAACTGCCAGCACTGAACGAGGGTTACATAGCATTATACTGATTTATGATGCTATGTAACCCTTACAGTTCTGGAATGTGTTGGATAATGCTGACAGTGTTATCCAACACATTTCAGAACTGTAAGGGTTACATAGCATCATAAATCAGTATAATGCTATGTAACCCCCGTTCAGTGCCGGAGTTCAGTACACTGCACACAATGCGGAAGACGTCCGAGTCTCCTGCTCGTGTGAAAGGGGCCTTACTGGAGGCATATAACAGGGCATATTACTGAGGGCACAGCAGGGCATATTACTGTGGGCACAGCTGGACTTATTACTGGGGGCACATATCATGGAATATTACTGGGGGCACATAACTGGACATGTTACTAGGGGCACAGCTGGGTATATTACTGAGAGCACATAGCAGGGCATATTACTGGGGGCACATAATTGGGCATATTTCTGGGGCACAGCTGGGCATATTACTGGGGGCACATAACAAGGCATATTACTGGGGGCACAGCTGGGTATATTACTGGGGGCACATAACAGGGCATAATACTGGGGGCACATAACAGGGCATGATAACGGGGGCACAGCCGGGTATATTACTGGCGGCACATAACAGGGCATAATACTGGGGGCACATAGAGATTAGGTGCATAGGTATGTTTTGGGTGGAGTTAGAGGCGTGGCCTAGTTTGGAAAATATTTGCCACTGCAATCAGGACTGTCCCGCCAGATCTGGGATGGTTGGGAGGTATGGAGCAGTGTCGTGAAGCCCCGCCCCCTCACTGTTCAAGTGGTAGCAACCCGTTCTGCTCACATTCTAGGGACAGGTGGGTGGCGTCCATTTTAAATTGTTCCCGCACAATATGTCCCTCTTTGTTCGTTTACAAAGTTAGGCGATAAACTGCTCTACAATAGATGTAAATTATGTGATCCTGCTTATGATATGGTTGAGTTTATGGTTGAGCAGCCTGACAGGAACGCTCACTAACATGTGGTATATGCATGTGCAGTGATGCCACGCCCTTCACCCCCTAAGAGGAGACAGACAGTCACATCCTAGTACAAGTTGCTGGCAGTCATTTTAAGTCATCCCTGGAGAACCCTTTTAAATACATGTCTTCCCATCTCCTCCCTTCCTGCTGGCCTCGATCCTAATCTGTTCAATATATCGGGCGCCCATAAAATGCACAGAAAGGGGTCATCTTGACCCTGGAGCCTGAGAGAGGTAAGTGAAGGGTCTATGAATCTGCAGCCATGGAGATACAAACAATCCTCATATTGTTCACTTTATCACGTTACTAAGTATGAAACAATCCTTCCGGGAAAATGTTATTGCTTGGAGGAAAGGGAAGGAAAGGATTGTTTTTGAAGGCATTTCCGGTAATTAACATCGCTGGGGAGGACGGCCATTAACTCATATAGGATGTGATCCCACGGTCACTTCACTTTCATCAGTCGTTCTAAAGAACAGCAAGAAAATATAAACTGTTATTACAGAGCATTCAGGAAACGTTTTTACACGCAAATGTGAACACTGGGCGTTCCAAAAACATCCCACACTCATCACTCAAGTCAGGTACTGAGGACGCAGCGGTGGTTGTCCTCAACCTGGCTCTCCCTTCACCATGCCATGAATGGAGGACACACTTTTTCTTCACTCGGGTGACACACTGGACCTTTTTGGGACACCTGTCTGGTGTTTAGTGGGGTATCCTTGATGTTAGGTAGATGGGTGCAAGGCAAGACGGCAAAAATATCATCCATCGATGATGGACAAGGGAGCCAATGACCAGGCCTGTTTGGATGCAATAAATTAGGTCTCTGATTAGATAATGGGAATGGTAGTTCACACAGCAGTAAAAGGCACAGTTCTGAGATATGTTACAGAGTAGGATTCTCCTAATAGTTGTATATTGGTGTTTGCAGTGTTGGTAATAGTAGTCTGCCCTGAATCTCACTTTGCAATCTTCCCAAATAATCACATAATGTTCTCATTAATTCCTTCTGCAGATCCCAGGCTGCAGGGTGCAGAGCTTGGATACAGATGGAAAGTCTGTCTCAAAGTATGGCCGGTGCTGGAGGCAAATAATCTGTTCCAAAAGCAGTAAAGTCTTAATGCCATAAACGAGCATTACCTTACTGTCTGAATCCAGCACAGACTAGATGGTTCTAAACCTTCTGTAAATCTCTGTGCTCATTCCCTGAGAGGTAGTTTCTCATTAAAGTTGCATTCCGGCAGCTTACTCTGAGGAATGAGGTTTCCTGGATGCGGCTTCACATTTGTCCTAGTTTGCAGGACTTAAGAGTCTTCTTTACAATAAGTCGCATGGGCTCTATCTGGCGCTTTAGTGCCTCTATATAGAAGTTCACCTCCCCTAGTGCCCCCTTAAGAGTAGTCATGGCCCCACATAAAACGTATACCTCCTCAGTGCACATTCACAGTACAATCCCCCTTAGTACTGCAACACAGTAGTTATGCACTCTTAGTACCACCTTACAGTAGTGCTACCCCCTAGTGCCCAGTTCACAGTAGTGCTGCCCCATTAGTGCCTCCTTCACAGTAGTGCTGTCCCATTAGTACCATTTTATAGTAGTGCAACCCCCTTACTTCCCCCTTCACAGAAGTGCTGCCACATTAGTGCCCCCTTACAGTAGTGCTGCCACCTTAGTACCACCTTCCAGTAGCGCTGCCCCATTGGTGTCCCCTTACAGTTGTGCTGCCTCAATAGTGCCCCCTTACAGTAGTGCTACCCCCTTACAGTAGCGCTGCCCCATTGGTGTCCCCTTACAGTAGTGCTGCCCCATTAGTGCCCCCCTTACAGTAGTTATGCCTCTGTAGAGTTAATAAAATAAAAAGTAATACTCACCTAGCCCCATTCCTGAAGGAGTTGTAACCTCTCCTGACATACCTGGCTAAGTAACTACTTACATTTCCCATGTAATACCAATTCCTGAGCATATACCATTTTTTTGTTTCTTACTAGAAGTTTATGAATGAATTACCAGTACTTTGCAAGAAAGGTACAGCTGGGTGTTACCAGTTGGGAGTGTGTCCCTGCACAGTCTGACACTACCCAATCAGTAATTGTAGTGCTTGTGCAGTGGCATGACCCCAACTGGTAATACTCAGCCAGACCTAATAAATAATAAAATACTAATAGGGGTTTATTATAAACCACCCAATATATCAGAGACCACAGAAAATCTACTTCTAAATGAAATAGACGAGGCGGCAAATCATAATGAGGTCGTTATTATGGGGGATATCAACTACCCAGATATAGACTGGAAAACTGAAACCTGTACATCTCATAAAGGAAACAGGTTCTTGGAAATAACCAAAGACAATTACCTTTCCCAACTGGTTCAGGACCCCACTAGAGGGACGGCCATACTGGACTTAGTATTAACCAATAGACCTGACAGAACAACAGGTGTGCAGGTTGGGGGACACCTGGGAAACAGTGACCATAACATAATAACCTTCAAATTGTCATTCAAAAGAGCGTTTCTTCAGGGAGGAACAAAAATACCAGACTTCAAAAAAGCAAAATTTAGCCAACTAAGAGAGGCCATAGGCCTATCTAACTGGGACAAAGTCCTCAAAAATAAAAATACAGCCACAAAATGGGATATTTTTAAAAGCATCCTAATATCTAATTGTGAGAGGTACATACCATATAGGAATAAAATAATAAGAAACAAGAAAAAACCAATGTGGATAAATAGAACTGTAAAGAAAGCAATAAATGACAAAAGGAAAGCATTTAAATCACTAAAACAGGAGGGGAGTGAGGAAGCATTGAAAAACTATAAGGAAAAAAATAGAATATGTAAAAGACACATAAAAACAGCCAAACTAGAGACCGAGAGATTAATCGCCAAAGAGAGTAAAACTAACCCTAAAATGTTCTTCAATTATATAAATACTAAAAAGTATAAACCTGAAGGTGTGGGCCCCTTACAGAGTAATGAGGGGGGAGTAGCAGAGAGCGATGAGGAGAAAGCGAAGTTACTAAATAACTTTTTCTCCACTGTATTCACTGAGGAAAATAAAATGTCAGATGAAATGCAGAGTATAAAAGTAAATTCCCCTTTAAAAGTGTCCTCTCTGACCCAGGAAGAGGTGCAGCAACGTCTTAAAAATATTAAAATAGACAAATCACCAGGACCGGATGGCATACACCCCCGTATACTAAGAGAATTAAGTAATGTAATCGACAGACCCTTATTTCTGATATTTAAGGACTCTATACTGACGGGGAGTGTTCCACAGGATTGGCGCATAGCAAATGTGGTGCCAATATTCAAAAAGGGTCCAAAAACAGAGCCTGGAAACTATAGGCCGGTAAGTTTAACTTCTGTTGTGGGTAAACTGTTTGAAGGTTTTCTGAGAGATGCTATCTTGGAGTACCTCAATGAAAATAAGCAAATAACTCCATATCAGCATGGCTTCATGAGGGATCGGTCATGTCAAACCAATTTAATCAGTTTCTATGAGGAGGTAAGTTCTAGACTTGACTGCGGCGACTCAATGGATGTCGTATATTTGGACTTCTCCAAAGCGTTTGACACGGTACCACATAAAAGGTTAGTATATAAAATGAGAAAGCTTGGCCTGGGAGAAAATGTCTGTATGTGGGTAAGTAACTGGCTCAGTGATAGAAAACAGAGGGTGGTTATTAACGGTACATACTCAGATTGGGTCACTGTCACTAGTGGGGTACCACAGGGGTCTGTATTGGGTCCTATTCTCTTCAATATATTTATTAATGATCTTGTAGAAAGCTTGCACAGTAAAATATCAATTTTTGCAGATGACACTAAACTGTGTAAAGTAATTAACATAGAAGAGGACAGTACACTGCTACAGATGGACCTGGATAGACTGGAGGCTTGGGTAGAGAAGTGGCAGATGAGGTTTAACACTGACAAATGTAAGGTTATGCATATGGGAAGGAATAATGCAAGTCACCAGTACATACTAAATGGTAAAGCATTGGGTAACTCTGACATGGAAAAGGACCTAGGAATTTTAGTGAACAGCAAACTAAGCTGCAGAAACCAGTGTCAGACAGCTGCTGCCAAGGCCAATAAGATAATGGGTTGCATCAAAAGGGGCATAGATGCCCGTGATGAGAACATAGTCCTGCCACTTTACAAATCACTAGTCAGACCACACATGGAGTACTGTGTACAGTTCTGGGCTCCTGTGAACAAGGCAGACATAGCAGAGCTGGAGAGGGTTCAGAGGAGGGCAACTAAAGTAATAACTGGAATGGGTGGACTACAGTACCCAGAAAGATTATCAAAATTAGGGTTATTCACTTTAGAAAAAAGACGACTGAGGGGAGATGTAATAACTATGTATAAATATATCAGGGGTCAGTACAGAGATCTCTCCCATCATCTATTTATCCCGAGGACTGTGACTGTGACGAGGGGACATCCTCTGCGTCTGGAGGAAAGAAGGTTTGTACACAAACATAGAAGAGGATTCTTTACGGTAAGAGCAGTGAGACTATGGAACTCTCTGCCTGAGGAGGTGGAGATGGTAAGTTCACTAAAAGAGTTCAAGAAGGGCCTGGATGTATTTCTGGAGGGTAATAATATTACAGGTTATAGTTACTAGAGATGGGTCGTTGATCCAGGGAGTTATTCTGATTGCCTGACTGGAGTCGGGAAGGAATTTTTCCCCCTAAAGTGAGGAAAATTGGCTTCTACCTCACAGGGGTTTTTTGCCTTCCTCTGGATCAACTGGTAGGAAAACAGGCTGAACTGGATGGACAGATGTCTTTTTTCGGCCTTACAAACTATGTTACTATGTTACCTTTATTCCAGACTAAAGACAATTCAAACTTCCACTAGGAATAACAGAGGAATGGCACAATACAGAGTCATAAGATGCTCCAGAATTGTTATCACATGTGGAATTCAAGTGGTTACTAAAACAGATATAAAACACAAGTTATAAAGTTCAGTGAACTGTTCACTTAGAAATGATTACACTGTAATCCCATAAATCTGTAAAACCCTATTATGTTTTGTTTGAACTTCCTGGGCCTCACAATAGTCCTGCTGTTGAGTGTCTGCTCTATTGCCAAGACCATGTCAGGCCAAATAAATTGTCACCCTCCTGGATGAAGTTAAAAGAAACACAACTTAAAGGAGATTTTTTTGTTTAACTTTAAACCCATTACTTTATAATCTCTTAGGAGGGTCCAAAAACAAGGCGTCCTCTCTATATGGAGGACCTTGGATGTCTCTGCATAACTACTGATTTCTGTGTGTTCCTCCACCAGGAGTCTGCAAAAATGCTTGTACATGCCCTCATCATCTCCCACCTGGACTACTGTAACATCCTCCTCTGTGGCCTCCAATCTAACACTCTTGATCCCCTGCAAATCTGTTCTCAACTCTGCTGCCCAACTAATCCACTAAATCACCAGCCAATGACTGCCAATCCCGGGCTACTTAAAGGGGTTCTCTGGGAATTAAGAAAATTAAAATACGTAAATATTACAGATGAGCGAATCATCCAAAATTTGCTTTGCCAAGTGTTCGTCTAATTTTTCTAAATATTCGTACTTCTAACAAATCTATTCGGCCGAATCGGTGTACAAATCATACGTTATTATGTGGTGTTTTGCGAACATTTGCGCACTAATAACGAACGTACAGTTGTTAAAGGTACGCAACTTATGTGAACACGTACGCATGAGCGTACAAAATTGCGTACGAATCCTCAGCGTACTATTGTCTAGTGATTGCGTAATACGCAGGCACAGACAGCAGATCATCCGGCTGTGACTGAGATGAGCGTGCCATCCATTCCACTACCTCATCCACTTTCTCCAATTTTGCGCCTTGGTGGGTTAGCCTGGTGGAACAGTGGCCAACTATTACGAATTCTACAAGTAGAAGCTCCGGCTACAGGTCCTTTGGCACTTCTGACCTGTGCCACCTTCTCCTTTTTTTTTAGATCTCGAGGTCTGACTGGAACCCTTTTGCTTTTCCATGCCAGACTTGATTGTGGCCCTGCAGCTGGTCTTTGTCTCTCTCACTGTCTCTCTCCCTGTCTCTCTCACTGTCTCTCCCTATTTCTCTCCCTGCCTGATTAATTAATAGCCCTGAACTGGCCTTGCAGCTGGTCTTTGTCTCTCTCCCCCTGCCTGATTAATTACTAGCCCTGAACTGGCCCTGCACTGGCCCTGCAGCTGGTCTTTGTCTCTCTCCCTGTCTCTCTCCCTATCTCTCTCCCTGTCTCTCTCTCCCTGCCTGATTAATTACAAGCCCTGCACTGGCCCTGCAGTATCCCTGATATGTGTAATATGGATTCCCAGAACAATTACACCCCAATTTTAACACAAGAGTTCTCTGTCTCTCAGAACTTCATATACAGTGCTTCTGCTCGTCTCAGCAGTCACAGCACAACTGATACGTCACTGGCTTACCGAGCCTATGAGCCAATCAGAGCAAGCCCTTCCCACTAAGTCAGGTGACCACTTTCTTCCCGGGCTTTTTGCTGCACGAATAACGAACAGTAAAAGTTTGCTAATTAAATGAACTCATACGCATCAGCATATTAAGTAACTTATACGTAGCATTAGCGTACGATTTATCGGACAAGCACATAGCGAATGCGTAAAAAGCTTTAAGAACATTTTCGAATCTAACAAAATGAATCTCAAAAAATCCGGATTCGCTTCGGAGTAGAAAATTTGTAAGATTCAATACAAATCTATGAAGCGGCGAATAGATTCACTCATCTCTATTAAATATTTCTTATTACAAATATGTTCCCAAATACCTTTCATTAGTTAAAATGGCTCATTTTGTCTAAGGAGCAATCATTAGGAGAAACAAAATGGCCACCATCCTATTAGTATACACAGAACCTGTCCTAATCACACAGGAGGACAAGTTACTTGACAACACTGAGGTAAAGAGCTGCCTCATTCTCCTCTCTGCTTTGACTATCAGGGATTATGATCCTGAATACAGTTTAATATGATATTTAGCTGAATCCAGGGGCGTAGCTAAAGGCTCATGGGCCCTGGTGCGTTCTGCTTGGGCCCCCCCTTCCCTCAGCACTGGTGCACCTAGCTTTTCTGCCGGCCAAGTCAAAAATTGAACACCCCCCCATGCCAAATTCTCGCCCTAACCTTTTCACTCCTAACATTACGTATATCACTATAGAACATACAGGGTAAGGCTACATTCACACCACAGTTGCGGCTCAGATGTGGACCCATTCACTTAAATGAACACTGTGTGCTGTCCGCATCTGTATGTCCATTCCTATATTTGTCTGTTTTGCGGACAAGGATAGGCATTATTACAGTGGATCTGCAAAAAAACGGATGCCATACGGAACATCATCCTTTTTTTGCGGATCCGCAATTTGCAGACTGCAAAACACAATGTTGGTGTGAATGTAGCCTAATACAGCCCCATACCTCTTACATCTAGTATAATACAGTGCCCCATACCTCGTACATCCAGTATAATACAGCGCCCCATACCTCGTACATCCAGGGAAATACAGCGCCCCATACCTCTTACATCCAGTATAATACAGCCCCATACCTCTCTTACATCCAGTATAATACAGCGCCCCAAACCTCTTACATCCAGTATAATACAGCGCCCCATACCTCTTACATCCAGTATAATACAGCGCCCCATACCTCGTACATCCAGTATAATACAGCGCCTCATACCTCTTACATCCAGTATAATACAGCGCCCCATACTTCTTACATCCAGTATAATACAGCGCCCCATACCTCTTACATCCAGTATAATACAGCGCCCCATACCTCTTACATCCAGTATAATACAGTGCCCCATACCTCTTACATCCAGTATAATACAGCGCCCCATACCTCTTACATCCAGTATAATACAGCGCCCCATACCTCGTACATCCAGTAAAATACAGCGCCTCATACCTCTTACATCAAGTATAATACAGCGCCCCATACTTCTTACATCCAGTATAATACAGCGCCCCATACCTCTTACATCCAGTATAATACAGCGCCCCATACCTCTTGCATCCAGTATAATACAGCGCCCCATACCTCGTACATCCAGTATAATACAGCGCCCCATACCTCGTACATCCAGGGAAATACAGCGCCCCATACCTCTTACATCCAGTATAATACAGCCCCCATACCTCTCTTACATCCAGTATAATACAGCGCCCCAAACCTCTTACATCCAGTATAATACAGCGCCCCATACCTCTTACATCCAGTATAATACAGCGCCCCATACCTCGTACATCCAGTATAATACAGCGCCTCATACCTCTTACATCCAGTATAATACAGCGCCCCATACTTCTTACATCCAGTATAATACAGCGCCCCATACCTCTTACATCCAGTATAATACAGCGCCCATACCTCTTACATCCAGTATAATACACGCCCCATACCTCTTACATCCAGTATAATACAACGCCCCATACCTCTTACATCCAGTATAATACAGCGCCCAATACCTCTTACATCCAGTATAATACAGCGCCCCATACCTCTTACATCCAGTATAATACAGCGCCCCATACCTCTTACATCCAGTATAATACAGCGCCCCATACCTCTTACATCCAGTATATACAGCGCCCATACCTCTTACATCCAGTATAATACAGCGCCCCATACCTCGTACATCCAGTAAAATACAGCGCCTCATACCTCTTACATCAAGTATAATACAGCGCCCCATACTTCTTACATCCAGTATAATACAGCGCCCCATACCTCTTACATCCAGTATAATACAGCGCCCCATACCTCTTACATCCAGTATAATACAGCGCCCCATACCTCTTACATCCAGTATAATACAACGCCCCATACCTCTTACATCCAGTATAATACAGCGCCCCATACCTCTTACATCCAGTATAATACAGCGCCCCATACCTCTTGCATCCAGTATAATACAGCGCCCCATACCTCGTACATCCAGTATAATACAGCGCCCCATACCTCGTACATCCAGGGAAATACAGTGCCCCAATACCTCTTACATCCAGTATAATACAGCGCTCCATACCTCTTACATCCAGTATAATACAGCGCCTCATACCTCTTACATCCAGTATAATACAGTGCCCCATACCTCTTACATCCAGTATAATACAGCGCCCCATACCTCTTACATCCAGTATAATACAGCGCCCCATACCTCTTACATCCAGTATAATACAGCGCCCCATACCTCTTATATCCAGTATAATACAGCGCCCCATACCTCTTACATCCAGTATAATACAGCGCCTCATACCTCGTACATCCAGTATAATACAGCCCATACCTCTAACATCCAGTATAATACAGCGCCCCATGCCTCTTACATCCAGTATAATACAGCGCCCCATACCTCTTACATTACAGTATAATACAGCCCCATACCTCTTACATCGAGTATAATACAGCGCCCCATACCTCTTTCATCGAGTATAATACAGCGCCTCATACCTCTTACATCCAGTATAATACAGCGCCCCATACCTCTTACATCCAGTATAATACAACGCCCCATACCTCTTACATCCAGTATAATACAGTGCCCCATACCTCTTACATCCAGTATAATACAGCGCCCCATACCTCTTACATCCAGTATAATACAGCGCCCCATTCCTCTTAAATCCAGTATAATACAGCGCCCCATACCTCTTACATCCAGTATAATACAGCGCCCCATACCTCTTACATCCAGTATAATACAGCGCTCCATACCTCTTACATCCAGTATAATACAGCCCCATACCTCTTACATCCAGTATAATACAGCGCCCCATACCTCTTACATCCAGTATAATACAGCGCCTCATACCTCTTACATCCAGTATAATACAGCGCCCCATACCTCTTACATCCAGTATAATACAGCGCCCCATACCTCTTACATCCAGTATAATACAGCGCCCCATACCTCTTACATCCAGTATAATACAGCGCCCCATACCTCTTACATCCAGTATAATACAGCGCCCCATACCTCTTACATCCAGTATAATACAGCGCCCCATACCTCTTACATCCAGTATATACAGCGCCCCATACCTCTTCATCCAGTATAATACAGTGCCCCATACCTCTTACATCCAGGATAACACAGCGCCCCATACCTCTTATATCCAGTATAATTCAGCGCCTCATACCTCTTACATCCAGTATAATACAGCGCCCCATACCTCTTACATCCTGTATAATACAGCGCCTCATACCTCTTACATCCAGTATAATACAGCGCCCCATACCTCTTACATCCAGTATAATACAGCGCCTCATACCTCTTACATCCAGTATAATACAGCCCCATACCTCTTACATCCAGTATAATACAGCGCCTCATACCTCTTACATCCAGTATAATACAGCGCCCCATACCTCTTACATCCAGTATAATACAGCGCCTAATACCTCTTACATCCAGTATAATAAAGCGCCCCATACCTCTTACATCCAGTATAACACAGCTCCCCATTCCTCTTAAATCCAGTATAATACAGCGCCCCATACCTCTTACATCCAGTATAATACAGCGCCCCATACCTCTTACATCCAGTATAATACAGCGCCCCATACCTCTTACATCCAGTATAATACAGCGCCTCATACCTCTTCCATCCAGTGACGCCTCCTCTGATGTAGATCTTCTCTTTCCTCATCTTTTCCTTTCAGACCAGATGCCATTTTTCAGCCATTTCTCATCTCTGCAGTTTGACTGAAAAAAAGTCTTAGTTTACTACTTTTCCATCATCCTCCCGTCTTCTGGACAAATCATCCTACCACCCCCAGTACTGTGCCACTAGTACCACACAGATAGTGCCCTTCAATAATTATTGGCACACAGTGTCCTAAAATAACTGCGCCCAGCAAATAGTGTCCCGTAATAGTGTGAACATAACGTCCCCCAGAAATAACCGCGCTGATACTGTGCCAGGGTGCCCCCACAGTAATAGTGCCCCCAAAGTCCCAACTAATAATTCTCTGCCAGAGTGCACTTGTTAGTAATAGTGCCCCCAACAGTACTAATGCCCCCACTGTGCCCCAGAAGTAATAATGCTTCCAATGTGCCAGTAAGAGGTGCCCCCATAGTGCCCCCCAATAATGTGCCAGTAAGAAGTGCCCCCTTAGTGCCCCCCAATAATGCACCAGAAGTTCCCCCCATTGATTCCCCCCCAAAATCATGTGCCAGTAAAAAGTGTCCCACCCCATAGATGCCCCCCAAATTATGTGCCAGTAAGAAATGCCCCCCAAATTATGTGCCAGTAACAAATGCCCCAGTGCCAGTAAAAATGCCCCCAGTGCTCCCGTGCCATTAAGAAATGCCCCCAGTGCCCCCATGTGCCAGTAACAAATGCCCCCAGTGCCCCCATGTGCCAGTAAAAATGACCCCAGTGCCAGTAAAAATGCCCCCAGTGCCTGTAAAAATGCCCCCAGTGCCCCCATGTGCCAGTAAGAAATGCCCCCAGTGCTCCCTGCGACTGCTGCGACCCCTATAGCTACGCCACTGGCTGAATCTCTGTAGTAAAGAAGTTTATCAGGAGACATGAAGTACAGAGAGGACGGAGAGGACAGCCTGTGGTAATGGAGACTGTATACAAGAGCTGCTGCTCATTAGTCACAACTCCTCATGAACTCAATTCCCCAGAGATTCAGCTGAAGGTTTTATCAGCTGTATTCAGCATTATAATTCCTGACAATTAGGAGAGGAGGATGAGGCAGCGCTTTACCTCAATGTTGTAAATTAGCTTTTCCTGTGTGATTAGGACAGATTCTGTGTGTACTAATAGGACAGCAGCCATTTTATTTCTCCTAATGATTGCTCCCTAGACAAAATAAGCCATTATAACTAATGTAAGGTATTTGGGAATATATTTATTATGAAGTAACATTTACGCATTTTCATTTTCTTAATTCCTGGAGAACCCCTTTAAGGCACTTTCCCCAGTGGGAGGGTGCCTGAGCAATAGATTCCTTAGCTTGCTAACTTCCTGCTAGGTGTGCTGTATCCTGTTCTGCCCATGTTCTGACCTATGCCTGTTTACCTGTATTTGATCCTATGCTGCCTACCCTTACTTCAGAATTGTTCTCGTTAAGCAAGTACTCCGCCAGTCTTCAGTTCTCTGCAGCTCTATTGTGAGCGTCAGTGCCTTCTCAAACAGCTGATCAGAGAGGGTCCCCACCGATCAGATGCTGATGACCTATCCTGAAGATAGATCATCAGAAAAAAAATATCGGAAAACCCCCTTTGAGGTTTTCATTTCTCCCTATTTCTCTTAAATGTGAAGAAAGTAAAAACAAAAAAACAGCATTTTTGGATTTCAACACCCTATATGCTTCTGGGTGGGGGATTTTAAAGGTCATAGGTCACCATCATAGAAAAGAGTACTGGGAAGGTTTCAGTTTTTAGAAAGAGGAAAAGGAGAAGGGCACGACTTCTATTCCTCTTTCAGAGTCAAAGTGTGGAAAGTCCTTGGGAGTCGCTATTCAGTATGTGCAAACTGTCATAGTTGTCATGGTTACCAGGAGTCATGTGACACCACGAAAGGTGATTTATGCAGAAGGCGACTATATTGAAGATAAAGTCACTTTAAAGAGGACCTCTCACCTCTCCGGTAGCTACTTGCAATCAGCATCCCCTATGTTGCGCCATTCCTCTATTATTCCTTCTAGAGGTTTTAATGAATTGCTAGCAGTTTGCAATGAAGGTCCAGATGAGTGTTACCAGTTTTGGGGCTGTCCCTGCACAACACTGATTGGATGGTGTCAGACTGTGCTAGCAATTCATTCATAACCTCTAGTAGGAATAATAGAGGATTGACCCAACATAGATTCATAAGAATAGGTGCTCCAGAATTGTTATTACATTGGGAATACAAGTAGTTAGTAAAACAGACATGTCAGGAGAAAGGGGGGGGGTCCTCTTTAAACCCAAGACTGCCATATTCAACACATATCCTTCCTGCATCACCTGGATGGATGTCTACAGCAGCACAAAGCACCTGTCATTCATTCTATACAACCCCCACCCTCTAGTGATAATGGGACCACCCTTCAGATACAATTCACTCTTCACAGCACAGCTGAAAAGCGAGATGTACAAAAATGCCTATTGTGTTGCCCTAGTGGCCAGTAGGAGAACTGAAATTATTGGGATGTGTTTCTGTGTGTCATATTTAATCTCGAGCTAAAAACCCGTAATTTTTATATGTTATTTAAAATGCATTTTCTCTAGATTGTAGGTTCCAGATAGAAGCTTGATATGACTGGTTTGAGAAAGTTTCCCACAACCGCTGGCCATGTTATAGCTTCTGAGCTGCAGTGGATTTCCTGTGGGTTGTCACTCGCAGCTCAGGTTCGTTAAGCTGACGACATTTCCCGTTATATGAAGCTATGAGTCATTATGATGTTTTTTTATTTGGCCTATTATTAGAGGATTATTACATTAATAATGTCTGGGGTTGGGATATTTTTTGTGCCTACGTAAAAACTGACATTAAAGGGAATCTGTCACCCCCCCTTAATGACGGCAACATAAGGAAGTGACAGGCACACTGATAAGAGGGCAGCCTCTCTTATGTCTGTACATAACATGGTGTTTAAGAAATTTACCTTTTGAGAGCCGGATCCTGCTATGAAGAAGCAGTCCTCATATTTAAAGGGATTCTGTCACCACCATTTCCCATATTAAGTTATTTATACCACCGGATTTATCTCATCATAAGGATCTCAAAATGGTTATTGTTATAGGGCACAGATGAAGATTTGAGGTGTAAAAATCGTTTTTTAACAACTGTCAATCACTTACATTAAGGAGCCCAAGGGGAGTTGACCATCGTTGCTGGAGCCCCGGCTCGACGATTCCGTTGGAGCCCCGGACCGCCCACCTAATTAATATTCACTTCACTGAGTGAGTCAGTGAAGCTCCGGCGCGGCACTTGATGTACTGCGCCTGCGCAGCCCCGGACCGCACACCTAATTAATATTCACTTCACTGAGTGAGTCAGTGAAGCTCCGACGGCGGCTGTAATCCCGCACAGGCGCAGTACATCAAGTGCCGCGCCGGAGCTTCACTGACTCACTCAGTGAAGTGAATATTAATTAGGTGGGCGGTCCGGGGCTCCAACGGAATTGCCGAGCCGGGGCTCCAGCAACGATGGTCAACTCCCCTTGGGCTCCTTAATGTAAGTGATTGACAGTTGATAAAAAACGATTTTTACACCTCAAATCTTCATCTGTGCCCTATAACAATAACCATTTGGAGATCCTTATGATAAGATAAATCCGGTGGTATAAATAACTTAATATGGAAAATGGTGGTGACAGAATCCCTTTAAGGACTGTAGGGATAGCTCCGCCCACCCCCACAGCTAATGTACAGTAATAGGGGCATAGCCTGTCAGTCATCAGCAGGAGGGTGATGGCGGGCAGAGTGCCAGCAGGCACCAAAAATTAATGTAAATGATACAGGGCCCGGGGTGTAATACTGCATTATACTAGAGTAATATGTAGTGGGACTGTAAGTCTTCGGAGGTTTTTACACCACACAGTCTCTGTGTTCAGTGTCTTAGTCCCTTCACTGGATCCCCATTGCTCAGTGAATTCAGTTCAAAATACAAGGACTTCCACAAACTGTCCCCTACTTACTTTTCAGACCTACCCTCCTGATGTAATCTATGGTTCTCCAAGGAACTCCTTCTTTGTTCTCCTCTTGCCTGTTCCTCACACAATCGTCTACAAGATTTCTCATGTAATTTCTCCATATTCTGGAACTCACTACTGCAGCACAGATTCTCCCTCACCATTCGCACTTTAGAAAGTAATCTGGAAATCCCTCTTCAGGAAAAGCCTACCACCCACCGCAAACCCAGCAGCCACTGCACAGTCAGATGAGCTGTTTCTACTCTTGCTTACTGTCTCCTTCCCTTGTTGATTGTAAACCATCTTGGGCAGGGCCTTCACTCCCTCTGTACTGGTCTGTCTCTAAGTTAATCTATGCTTTTTGTACTTTTTTAATGTATGTAAACCCCTTGTACAGCTCACTGAAATTCATGGTACTTTAAAATAATGATAATCATCAGGTGCCTCCTGCTTTTTCCTGAACTCCTCTGCAGATGTGTCATTGGTAGGATGGTTTCTGCTCAAACTTCCTGAATTCTCTGATCTGCTTTGTGGATTCAGATTGTCTGAGGGTAATACAATCAACATGTGGTCTCCATTGTTCTATGCAGTGTACACTGTGCAGGAATTGGAGGGTTGTCCTGTCTTCTCACCAGTCTAGCATAGTGTCCGCGATCTCTTATCCATTTGACTATTTCTTCTGGTTCTCTGAGCCACACTCTCCTATGCTCTGCTTCTGGCTTGACACATATGCAGTACCCCAGCGCAGGAGGTATCTGGAAATGGTTTGTTATGTAACATACTGTTATATATTGTTATGTTATGTATTGTACCCAGCATAACTATGTATAGATGGCACAGCCGGGGTTAACAATCCTGGCTCATACATTGTAGGAGGCTAGATGTGGGCTGGCCCCACCCCTACCTTTGGTCGGGATATACTGAAGTTTGTAGAGAGAGGAAGCTGTGACTTGTGCTCCCTCTTCTTAGGCCTCAAACTACACAGACTAACCGATCTTTGCATGAGCTACAGGAGAGAAGGAGAAAGACGAATGAGAGAACTAGAGAGCCTAGGGTCTGCATAGAGGCATTGGAGTCAGTAAGGTAACATGCTACCAAATCTGTTAAGACTTTACTGCTGTGAGGGACACTGTTAAGACACCCTTAACACCTGGACATGACCTGGTCAGTTGTATCTTTAAAACCCTGTATCCCGCAGTGGACATTACAGTCACCATAGAAAGAGAACTATTGCCTGCTATACTACTGGAATAGACATGAGACAGACAGAGAGGAAAGAGGGCCATAACTCCTACCAGTGCCTAAATCCACACCTCATTTAGCCAATACCCACCTACAAGGAATTCCTGTTTTACACTAGTCTTTGCTCACTTCCTCTGTTGCTCACATCTCTTCCCTCTGGGAACCAGTTCTTCTCATGAAGTGCCCTCTGACATGGGCTAAACCTTCATACATAACTCATGTCTCAGGTCAACATACCGTGACCAAATAACTGCCCCATATAAAAATGCCATATAGCACTAACAAAACATTTTTGTGCAGACCCTTGGAGGTGACTCTTTTAGTAGAGGCAGTGGCACACTCCGCAGGTAGCACACCAATAAGTTAGAGTCCAAAATAAATAATAATAATCAAGTGCCTCCTGCTTTTTCCTGAACTCCTCTGCAGATGTGTCATTGGTAAGATGGTTGCTGCTCAAAAGCCCCGCATTCTCTGGCTCTCTGGTCTGCTTTGAATGGGAAGGCTACTCACTGGTGTAGCACCGTGTCTGCTATCTCTTACCCATTTGGTTATTTCTCCTGGTTCTCTTTGGTTCTCTGAGCCACACTCTTCTATGTTCTGCTTCTGGTTGACACATATGCTGTACCCCAGAGCAGGGGGTATCTGCAAGTGTTTTGTAATGTAATATATTTGTATATATTGTTATGTTACGTATAACTCTTATGCCTGGTGCAGAGCATGACGGGGCAGAGTATGATGGGGCAGAGCATGACAAGGAAGAGCATGACGGGGCAGAGCATGACGGGACAGAGCATGAGGGGACAGAGCATGAGGGGACAGAGCATGAGGGCACAGAGCATGACAGGGCAGAGCATTATGGGGCACAGCATGACAAGGCAGAGCATGGGGGGACAGAGCATGAGGGGACAGAGCATGACAGGGCAGAGCATTACGGGGCAGAGCATGACAAGGAAGAGCATGACGGGGCAGAGCATGAGGGGACAGAGCATGAGGGGACAGAGCATGAGGGCACAGAGCATGACAGGGCAGAGCATGACAAGGCAGAACATTACGGGGCAGAGCATGACAAGGAAGAGCATGACGGGGCAGAGCATGACAAGGAAGAGCATGACGGGGCAGAGCATGACGGGGCAGAGCATGAGGGGACAGAGCATGAGGGGACAGAGCATGACGGGGCAGAGCATGACAAGGAAGAGCATGACGGGGCAGAGTATGACAGGGCAGAGCATTATGGGGCACAGCATGACAAGGCAGAGCATGAGGGGACAGGGCATGAGGGCACAGAGCATGACAGGGCAGAGCATTATGGGGCACAGCATGACAAGGCAGAGCAAGGGTGGACAGAGCATGAGGGGACAGAGCATGACAGGGCAGAGCATTACGGGGCACAGCATGACAGGGCAGAGCGGGACACAAGAATTCAAAGAACTCCATGAAGAAACGTTGTGTCATGTTCTGTCTTCCCAGGCCGTGTACCGGTTATAACACAGATTATCAATTTTTCTTGGAATGCTCCTTTAAGAACGGCCCAAATTTCTTAGATGACACGCTTTGTAATGATGCTTACCCATTTGCCGACCACGTGCATGTAACGTGCCCATCTCTACTCTGAAACATATGTTGGGAAATCTTTGAAGTTGCTGAGAGCACCTCACATCTCGCACACTTTGGAAACTGGCGACACACGCGCTGCACTGTCATGTTTTCCGTGGCTGCTGACCCTCAGCCTCATGACTCTGTCTCCGCTGTGACTCTGAGGTTACGAAAACAGATTTATCACTTTCGCATGTGAAACTTGGTGACTCAGGGTTGTATCATGCCACAACTGCTTCCACTATTTGATTTTCCCTTATCTTGACCATCATATTTTTGCACACCCTGAACAAGCAAAATTTAAAGGGGTACTTCAAGCTCATATAATGAAGGCGTATGCCTAGGATTTGCCATTACTTTACAATCAGTGGAGGGGTCTGAACGCTGGGAATGGCTCTGATTCAGTGCTGCATCCCGTCCACTATCTTTCCCGACGCAGTCCGACCAGAAATACAGCACAACTTCATTCAGTGGAAGGAGTTTTCCGCACAGGAGGGTATCTGGGAGCATCAGGGAAAAAAAAGCGGAGATGCTGCATAGCTCAATCAGCACTGCTTTCTCATGATCAATGGGGATCCCAGATCATAGAGCGATGGCATGTTCTAGTGCTATACCATCACATTATGAAATGGGAATAGCCCTTTAAAGGGGTTTTCTGAGACTTTTCTACTAATCAGTATCTGATCGGTGGGAGTCTGAAACCCAGGGTCCCCACCGATCAGCTGTTGGAGATACCGGATCTCTGTTGGAGATGCTCCCAGTCGCGGGCCAATCTATTCCATATTTTCTGGTCCTGCCCAGCTTTAACGTCATTCTGGACACAAGTAAGACATGTGGTGCTGGTTATTTTAAAGGTGCCTCTTCCCAACGACCCTTCTATTTTACTATTAAATGTAGGCCATGTGACCGATGAACGTGATGTCACTGGTCTAGACTAAACTGCAAGAAGGCAGGGTGTCGGGTGTCAGACCCTCACCAATCAGATAATGATGACCTATCCAGAGGACGGGTCATTCAATAGAAGTCTCGGAAAACCCCTTTAAAGAGGACCTTTCACCTCTCCTGACATGCCTGTTTTAATAGCTTCATGCATTCTCCATGTGATAACAATTCTGGAACATCTATTCTTATGTCTCTATGTTGTGCCATTCCTTTATTATTTCTGCTAGAAGTTATGAATGAATTGCTATTTGTCTTCAGTAAGGGAACAGAGGGGAGGTAACCAGTTGGGGGTGTGTACCTGCACAGACTCACTCTATCCAATCAGTGCTGCCATTCTCAGACTGTGCAGGTACACACCCCCAACTGGTTACTTCCCCTCTGTTCCCTTACTGAAGGATAATAGCAATTCATTTATAACTTCTAGTAGAAATAATACAGGAATGGCACAACATAGAGACATAAGAATAGATGCCCCAGAATTGTTATTACATGGGGCATGTATGAATCTATTAAAACAGGCATGTCAGGAGCGGTGAAAGGTCCTCTTTAAGGTTCTGTGCTCACTGGCATTCCTAGAAATGTGACCTTAGATGGGGATGTCCAAGCTCAAGTCCCCAGACAGCGAACCAGCAAAGCTTTCAGGTTCACCATGCCATTATAATCTATGGTACTAGATTTACCTCATATTCCTCGTAGACAGTGAATGTTCCTGGTGGTCTGAGGTACTTAGGGTTAAAGCTAAGTAGGGGGGTAAAATGTAATAAATATGGACTAAGGTGATTAAATGGATATGTTTTGGTGGTATAGGGTGGTTTTTTAGGGTTTAATAGTAATATCTCTGTTGGTCTAGGATATGGAAGATTAACTGGTAACATCCCTAGTGATATAGGGTGTTGAAAGCATTAATTTTCTTCTCCCTTGTGGCCTAGGGTCTTAATATTTAATCCCTACACACAGTCTTCAACATGGCTCCCAAACTATTACAGGCCATTTATTGTACTGGCCTCCTAATATGGAGTAGAGAGTTTTTGTGCCCCTTTGGGCTCCATGTTTTAGGTGCTACCCCAGCCTCTGTTACCACTATAGTTATACCTATGGACTGGTTGCTTACACCCCCAAGAATGGCTGGACACGCAGCTCTGTGTAATACCCCAGAGTGGTATTACTATTCTTACACCCTGCTACTGTCTTTAATTGCTAACCCCAATGTCATCTGTGTATTTGTTCCAGGTCCTTTGTTAATGCATTGTTAATGTTGCTGTGAAACTGTTTTGTAATGTGCCTGGTGCACCAGCAGGTGTCTGCGGATATATGGCAGAGAGCTCTTCAGATAGATTGAAACTTACCATTCCATCCTCTCCCTTTTGGGAAGTTGGCTAGTCCCATTTCCTACCAAGGGAGGGGCAGCAGGAAGCATCTAGTCAGTCTAAGCCTGGGCAGCGTCAGATGAAGATGTGCCAAGATGTAGCATCAAGGGGAGGTACCCCCTCCTGCAGCAGGAGTCCCCTCAGAGGGAAGCAGCTCATAGAGCACCATGACTCCTTGCAGATTTACCTACAGAGTGTCACAAAGGGGTCAACTGCCAATTGCACCCCACTCCAGAGATACCAGAACAGTGCTAAAGTCCAGCTGCCAGAATAGAGCCGAGTTCAGCACAGCAGAGTAATGAAGTTTGCCTGCTATTTTATGTCAAAGCTTGCTGGAACTAAGAGAAAGCCTGAATATTGTCTGGATGCAAATTGATTCAAGTAAAAATGTTGAACTTTATAAAAGTCTGAACTTGACTTATTGTCCTCCTCCACCATTACTCTCCCCTTTATTGCTTTGGGGCCGTGACCGTGACACACACAGAAAACTATTAGGGCCACACCACTCGGCATTCTGATAAACCTGGGACACATTCCGCCCTGGAGGGCGGCAAGTTGCATCTGCAGGTCTCAGGTCTCCCCGTGTCAACATCCGGTTTTGACGTGTCACCCATGCGTAATTTCACTGGATCACATGATACATGGGTGGCACCCCACCGCTGTGGCCAGTAATTGCAGGGGTCATATGACCTGCGTCGAACCAGATGTTGATCTGGAAAGACCTGGGACCTGCAGCGGGGCACCACCAAAAGGTCCAGCCACGCTGAGGGGGTCTGTAGAGAAGGGTTGAACAATCCCTTTAAAGGTATTTTCTGACCCCCTTGAGATAGGGGCCAAAAGATCCATAATGTCCACAGTGTTGGTAAATAGGGATCCTATAGCAATTATACTACATCTGAAGAAGTCGGGCAGGAGGATAGGAATATGTGCTGGCAGGAATATGGGGTGCTGTCCTTTTAAGAGCATGTCGGGGTGCAGAAGGACCCATTGATGTCTTGTGATGTACATGAAACAAGTCTCTAGTCCATCAGCCAAGACCACATTACATGCTACATGGACAGCCGAATTCCTTTATTTTGGCATCTGGTTGACCAGAAATTCTAGGATTTCCAGAGATTCTTCTCACTTGCCTTCAGATTATGCAAAATAATCTTGTAAATAACTCATGAAGCAATAAAGTTATGTTAAAACCAAGCACACCATTGTTTTTCTTGTGAAATTCTCAATAAGTTTGATGTGTCACATGACCCTTTTCCCATTGAAAAAACTAAAATTGGATCCAAAATGGCCAACTTCAAAATGGCTGCCATGGTCACCACCCATTTTGAAAAGTTTCCCCCCTCCCATGTACTAATGCACCACAAACAGGAAGTTAATATCCCCAACCATTCCCATTTTATTTAGGTGTATCCATATAAATGGCCCACCCTGTATAATCTCCCGTCCGAGGCCCCCTGTCGTCTGCATTCAATTTCAATGTTTTCTAAACTTTTTGGATGTTTAAACTTGGTGAACACTTGTCCTTCATTACCCATAGTCCTCTGCTCATCTACTATAACATGATAATATCTCAAGGTGTCGCTGACAAATAATAGATGCAAGAGCCGTCTGAGGGAGTCAATTCAGGGACAATCGCTCTACATTTTATGAAGGTCCCTTTAAAACTTGACTTTGTTAAAGTGTTAACCATAAGGGAAACAATGACAGGAAGGGCTGAGTGCAAGAAGGCCAAGAAATACAGCGCGAGCTGCAGGCGTCTGTCAAACGGAGGATGTCCGCCTCTCTAAGATCTCTACAAGGGGACAACGGCTTCCATCCTTGGACTTAGATAGTGTTCTACAAAAAAAATAAAACTTCAAAAAGATGGTTGACTCCAATTGGAATCTGTTGGCTTCTGCGTCCCTATGACAGCACTTCCTGCATGTGCCCTTGCTTTGTTTGACCCGTGTCATGAAGGAAACTTGTTGGATTTCAAATTGCCATCCATATCAATGTTTACATCCTATCGGGCTTGGTTCAAGGCAGTTATACTGTACATCCATCAGCCATAACATTGGCTGGTTTTAAAGGGGTTAAAGTAAAAAATGAAAGTCAGACATCATGTAGGACATGACAATCTCTACCTCAATCAAACAAAGCTAGAACCTGCCCTATACCTCACATGGATCCAAAGATCTCTTGATTTATTGCTCTTCTAGATTTACAGGTAGCTAAAGGGGAGTGTCTTTCCTGCCGAAGCCCAGGGGGCATGTCTCAGCTCTCCCTATCACAGCTCAGGGGGCGTGTCTCAGCTCTCCCTATCACAACTCAGGGGGCGTGTCTCAGCTCTCCCTATCACAACTCAGGAGGCAGTAAAGGATGAAACTGAGCATGTGTGGCTATCTCAGTGAGCAGGACAGAGAAATAAGAAATAAAATAACAGCAGGTGGCGCTATACAGATACTATTTACTGAATAACTCAGTGGCTGTATTAATAGTTTAATTAGATGCAGTTACAAAAGTATTCAGATCCAGGGGTTGGTTTGAAAACTGTAAACTATCTTTTGTGGAACAACCCCTAGGGTAAATGCACACGATCAGGATTACGTGCGGATTTTACGTGCGGATTTGCGTGCGGAAAATCCGGTCCGTAGGTCATGTACATTATATTCTATGACAATTTAAAATTCTCAATGCACACGATGCGGATTTTTTTAGTGCGGATTTTGACCTGCGGTGCGGATTTTACAATCCGCAGCATGTCAATTTATTTTATTTTTCCTGTCCGGATTTCATGAGGATTTTCTCCATTCACTTGAAAAAAAAATCTGCACGCAAATCCGCACGCAAATCCGCACCAATTGGTACGGATTTACTGCACGAATTTCACTGAGAACACCTGCGGATTTCAGTGCGGATTGTCCGCAGATAAATCCTGATTGTGTGCATTTACCCTTAATAACGTCATCTTGTGACAATGGCAAAATAAAAATTAATCCTCCTCTTCATGGTGGCAGTATTCCCTAATGGCGGTGGTTTCCTTCAGCAGGATAACGTTGTCACCACCACACTGCACAAAAATGATTAGGCATGGTCTAAGGAACCTGACAAAAGAGGTCAGCATCCATTCTAACTCCAGGTTGTGACGCAACAAAGAAGAAAAAACATCAAGGGGGTGAATACTTTCACAAAGCACTGTATTTAATTTAAAGAGGTTTTCCAGGATCCTGATCCTCAGGATCGGTCATTAATATCCTATTGGTGAGGGTCTGACACCCTGCATCCGCACCGATATGCTGTGCCCTGCAGCCTCCAGCTCAGGAACCAGCACTGTGAATGGAACAGGAAGCAGACAGCACCGTTCAAAGTGTAGTGGCCGTGCTGGGTACTGCAGCTAACCTCCCACTGAAGTGAATGGGAGCTGATATTAATGACTTATCCAGAGGATAGGTCATCAATATTAGGAGCCTTGAAAACCACTTTTATTCTAAAATAAGAGATTATACAAATTTTAATTTACCTTGTATTTCATTTTCTAATCATTTAAGATTTCTGTTTGCTGTCACTGAATAGTAACACTACTGTTTACTTGCAGAGAACTGAAAATCCATTGTTACCTGGTATCCAGTCTAGACAATCATCTGTGAGCTAAACACACATCTATCCCGTGTGCTGATTGTTTGCTACAATGGATCAGTCTTGGTAAAATGTATCAGACTGATTATCTCTTAGAGGATTATCTAAACAGGATATAATTGTAAAAAAAACTTTTTTTTTTTTTTTTTTAGTCTTTTCTCATTTCCTGAGAGCAAGCAGAGATCTTAATAAGAGAAAGAGATATTGTTACAATATAGACAAAAATAGGGGGTGAGGAGGAGCTGTGGATGGTGGTCTATGTGTTGGTATAGGACTGCATACTACAACCAGTGTCTCTCCAGCAGTTACAAAACTACAAATCCCAGCATGCCCTGAACTGTTAGCAGAACCTTCTCATGGAGAGGGATCTTGCTGACTGATGGATAACAGTCCTGGACCTAATCTAATCTAAACCCCCACACCCGCACATACACTTATTAATAGCATTGCATTTACATTACATTCCTAGTCATTTAAAAGGATGATATTGCAAAATGAGGAGACATAGCGCCACCTACTGGCACTGAGATAAAGTCTCTGCTTCAATGGTTTTGAAGAATGTCCTCTGAGCTAAATAAATCAGCAGTACGAATGCTTCTCTTGTCCTGATTGTTACACCGGGATCAGTACTGTATCACTGGTGATTAGACCAGGCTTAGTACTGTACCACTGGTAGTTACACCGGGCTCAGTACACTAGTTACACCAGGTAGTTACACCAGGCTTAGTCCTGTATCACTGGTATTTACATCAGGCTTAGTATTGTATCACTGATAGTTATACCAGGCTTAGTACTGTATCACTGGTAGTTATACCAGGCTTAGTACTGTACCACTGGTAGTTACATCGGGCTCAATACTGTATCACTGGTAGTTACACCAGGCTTAGTACTGGATCACTGGTGGTTAGACCAGGCTTAGTACTGCATCACTGGTAGTTACACTGAGCTTAGTGCTGTATCACTGGTATTTACTAGTGTTGAGCGAGCATGCTTGGCTGAACTCGCAATGCTCGAGTCCCCTAGACGGATCCGTCATGACCCCAATGGAAGTCAATGGGGACGGATCCGTTTGGTGTGACACACTAGTAAACGGATCCGTCCTCCATTGACTTTTAATGGAGTTCATGACGGATCCGTCACGTATCACGTTTTTGTTTTTTTTTCATTGAAGAATTCAAGGTGTAATTTTTTCCTTTAACCAGCAGAGGGCGCAATGTAATGAAGAGGCTCTGCTGCTGAGGAGAAGAAGCCTGAGGAGGAGGTAAGTGGTTTGTGTTTGTTTGTTTTCTATTTTACAGGATCGTGAATGCAGAGGACTACTTCTGATTCGAGGATTACGTCGGATCAGCTTTTTTATTTTTTAAATAAAATGGTCAAACAGGGGTCTGGGGGAGTATTTATTTCAATAAAATATTTTATAAGTGTGTGTGTTTTTTACAACATTGCAGTTTTAGTAATCATGGCTATCTACAGACGGCCCTGATTACTAATACTGGGCTTAGTGCTTGCCGGTATGGCCAGCACTAGCCCCAACATCTATCACCTCGGCACCCACCGCCACCAGGGGTGTCGGGAAGAGCCGGGTACCCACAGGACCGGACCTTCTAAATTGAGGGTGCGGTTCTGGGGCAGTGGCAGGCTGTTACTGTTAGGCTGGGAAGGGCCAATAACAGTGTCCCTTCCCATCCTGGTAGTGCCAGGCTGCCGTTGCTGGTTGTATCTGTCTGGAAAAGGAAAAAAGGGGGGACCCCATGCCATTTTTAAAAAATTATTTAATAAAAAAAAACAAAAACGTGGCACTACCACGGTGGGAAGGGACACGGTTATTGGCCCTTCCCAGCCTAATGGTACCAGCCTGCAGCCACCCCAGAAGCGGACCCTCAATTTAGAAGGTCCGGTCCTGCGGGTACCTGGCTCTTCCCGACACCCCTGGTGGCGGTGGGTGCCGGAGTAATAGATATTGGGGTTAGTGCTGGCCATACCGGCAAACACTATATAAAATACACTTATAAAATATTTTATTGAAATAAATACTCCCCCAGACCCCTGTTTGATCATCTTATTTAAAAAATAAAAAAAGCTGGTCCGACATAATCCACCAAATCCGACATAGTCCTCAGCATTCACGACCCTGAAAAAATAGTAACATAGTAACATAGTTTACAAGGCCGAAAAAAGACATCTGTCCATCCAGTTCGGCCTGTTTTCCTATAAGTTGATCCAGAGGAAGGCAAAAAAACCCTGTGAGGTAGAAGCCAGTTTTCCCCACTTTAGGGAAAAAAATTCCTTCCCGACTCCAATCAGACAATCAGAATTACTCCCTGGATCAACGACCCCTCTCTAGTAACTATTACCTGTAATATTATTACCCTCCAAAAATACATCCAGGCCTCTCTTGAACTCTTTTAGTGAACTTACCATCACCACCTCCTCAGGCAGAGAGTTCCATAGTCTCACTGCTCTTACCGTAAAGAAAACAAACAAACAAACAAACAAACAAACAAACACAGACCACTTACCTCCTCAGGCTTCTTCTTTATAGTAATTCCTCCCATCCAGCAGGTGGCGCTGTGGTACAACTTACCACTCTGCGCGCCGTCTTCTGGCTGGACGGGAGGAGGGAGCTGCCAGGGAAGGTAAGTAGTGTCTCTGTGTGTCTGTCTGTTTGTTTTTTAAATTTTGGGCACTTGTGTAAACCAGGCAATTTTGGGCACTTGTGTAAACCTGGTTTACTGGTTTGCTCAGCCAGAACACCCGAGCGTACGAGCACCGTGGTGCTCGATCATCACTAGTATTTACAACAGGCTTAGTACTGTATCAGTGGTAATTGCACCAGCTCAGTATTGTATCACTGGTATTTACATCAGGCTTAGTACTGTATCACTGTTAGTTACACCAGGCTTAGTAATGTATCACTGGTTGTTATACCGGGCTCGGTACACCAGTTACAGCAGGCTTAGTCCTGTATCACTGGTATTTACAGCAGGCTTAGTCCTGTATCACTGGTATTTACAGCAGGCTTAGTACTGTATGGCTGGTATTTACACCAAGATCAGTACTATATCGCTGGTAGTTACACCAGGCTTAGTACTGTATCACAGGTAGTTACACCAGGCTTAGTACTGTACCACTGGTAGTTACACCGGGCTCAATACTGTATCACTGGTAGTTACACCGGGCTTAATACTGGATCACTGGTGGTTAGACCAGGCTTAGTACTGTATCACTGGTATTTACAGCCGGCTTAGTACTGTATCAATGGTAATTGCAACGGTCTCAGTATTGTATCACTGGTATTTACATCAGGCTTAGTACTGTACGGCTGGTATTTACACCAATATCAGTACTATATCGCTGGTAGTTACACCAGGCTTAGTACTGGATCACTAGTAGGTAGACCAGGCTTAATACTGTATCACTGGTGGTTACATCAGGCTTAGTACTGGATCACTGTTAGTTACACCAGGCTTAGTACTGGATCACTAGTAGGTAGACCAGGCTTAATACTGTATCACTGGTGGTTACATCAGGCTTAGTACTGGATCACTGTTAGTTACATCAGGCTTAGTACTGGATCACTGTTAGTTACACCAGGCTTAGTACTGTATCACTACTATTTACACCATACTAGGTTTTGTATTAGTGGTTCATTACATCAGTCCAAAAATATATGAATATAGTTGGATGCTGAGCGTCATGGGGTGCAAACAAGCCAACGTGACCTGAATACAACACTAAGGCAGCGCACTGAATATTTTTCACAGGAAAAGTAAGGCCTAGCTACAACGCTTATTAACAATTATTAACTTTTTAGTAGAGACTGTTTGAGGAACACTTTGACCGTCCTTTGTGGGAGTTTGTTTTTTTTTGTTATTGAAACTTAGGAACAGTGAAAGAGCTCACGGATGGGCTACACTAGTTTATCCAGAAGGGTCTTAAAACATACAGACCTCTTGAGCCTGTACCAGCTGGTACTTTAGCAATGCTATCACAGGTCTGCAGCAGAGCATGTTACTAGAAGGCTAGTCATAAATTAGGAAACATAGAAGAAACTGTCATACGTTATACAGGAAGGAAACATAGAAACACCACCCAGTCCTCCAGCCTGTGCTCTGACTCCACTATCTGCACCAGGAATGGCACGGGCAATGCAGTGTGTTTACCTGATAGTGCTACCAGTCTTTGGAGTCTTCGTTTCTACAGGTGAGCAGAGTAACACTCACTGGGCTCAGGTACTTGATATTGCTGTTATATGCTTGCTATGGTGCCCACTGCTGTTGTTTTTATACCATCTCAGAATATCCACCTAATGTGTTCAGTTTGGGTAAGAAGAAGCTGCTTCTATTGCATCCATTTTTTTTAATGGCTGGCTGCACAATCACTCTGTCGCCTGTGGAAATAAAAAGCACAGCTTGTCCCGCAAAAAATAAGCCCTCACTCAGCTCAGTCCACAAAAAATGAAAAAGTTATCGCTCCTAAAAACCATGACAGAAAATTCCATGATAGAAAATGCAGATACTGCTACTACTGTTTACGACCACATGTGGGGTGTTTCTGCAAACTGCAGAATCGGGGTAATAAATTTTGTTTTGAGTTTTGTTTTGTTGTTAACCCTTGATGTGTTACAGGAAAAAAAATGATTAAAATGGAAAATCTGCAAAAAAATCTGCATCTATTTTGCTTTAATTCCTGTGGAACACAAAGGGTTAACAACATTTCTAAAACCAGTTTTGAATAGTTTGAGGGGTGTAGTTTCTAAAATGGGGTCATTTATGGGTGGTTTCTATTATGTAAGCCCACAAACTGACTTTAGAACTGAACTGGTCCTTAAAAAAGTTGATTTTGCAAATTTGCAAAAATTGTTTCTAAAATTCTAAACACTACCAATCAAAATTCAATGACACTACAAAAATGATGCCAACATAAAGTAGACATATGGGGAATGTCAATTAATGAATATTTTGTTGGGTATCACTATCTGTCTTAAAAGCAGAGAGATTCAAATTTAGAAAACATTGATTTTTTTCACGTGACCCGTGTAAGATGCAGCACCACAACTGAGCGCGGACTAATCCATGTCGGCGCTCACCCCTGCCCCTGCTCGTTGCATAGGGGGTTGGGGGCACTGGCCACGCTGAAGAGAACGCGCTCCGTCGGCTCCTCCCCCCCCCCTATCACCATGGAGATGAGGACGCCGGTCGCATACGTCGCCGACTCCTCCCTCCATTTCCTCACAGGTAGGCCTGCGGCGCTGCACAGGGGGAGCGCGCCCCCGGCTCCCTGTTACACTTACTGCATTAGTTATTTAGCAAATAGCCCATGTGGGTTGGAAGAGCTCTTTAAAGGGGTTGTCTCATCTCACCGTTAGTAAGCCAAGATGAGACACAGTCCTGACCACCGGTCAGCTGGAAAACATCAGAGCACGCCAATTGTTTGAATGAATTTTCAGTGCAGATTTCACCCTTTCAAAAGGTGAGATCTGAGGCAAATCCATGTCAAAATCTGCAACTGACACACGTGAATTTGATGCGGAAACCATAAACCACACTGCCATGTGCAGGTACCCTAAAGCCCCATCAGTGACCAGGAACAAGCGTGCCAGATGTTATGCAACTGTTTCCAAAAAGTCATAATCCAACCATTTAATGTCACTTTTTTGATTGGTCTCCTTTCTACAATTTCAGGACAGGCTGAAGATCCTTGTGAGGTGAGAACTCTTCGTTCTGAGGTGTTCGTCCCACTTGGAGAATGGGTTCTGCTCAACTGCACCTTTAACTGTCCTGGTACAACCATCTGGGAAACCAGACTCCGGAAGAACAATAGTCAGTGGGGGCCAAACTGGGCATCGGTTGAAGTTCTTGTTAATGACTGGGAGAAATCGGAACTCTATTGTATACAGCTATTGGATGATGACAGCATAAAACAATCCATATCAGTTGTCAAGGCTTATGGTAAGTAACATGCAGCAGAATCTACAGTGATCATACTTCATAAAGAGCCTCAATATTTTTGTAAATCAGGTCCATACAATGGTGTAGGAACTGAAAAATATTCTTATTCCAGACTGGTATATATTTGCTATTGAGGTTTGACGAGTGACACTGACCAGTGAAACGGGTGCCAGTGGTCACTAAGGATCATGACAAACTCAAAGAACCCTTACTTTACAATATTTATGTACTGGAGCCACCATTGTAAAGTGCAAGTACTGTAAAATGAGACCACAGCTCTATGGAAAAATGCTAATTGGTTTAGAAATCCCCAAAATTTGCATATACAACTTCACTCCTTAGTTGATGGAGTGCTTAAAGAGGACCTTTCACCGTTCCTGACATTACTGTTTTAATAGCTTCATGCATTCCCCATGTAACAACAATTCTGGAACATCTATTCTTATGGCTCTATGTTGTGCCATTCCTTTATTATTTGCACTAGAAGTTATATGTGAATTGCTATTTGTCTTCAGTAAGGGAACAGAGGGGAGGTAACCAGTTGGGGGTGTGTACCTGCACAGTCTGAACATGACAGCACTGATTGGCTAGAGTCAGTCTGTGCAGATACACACCCCCAACTTGTTACCTCCCCTCTGTTCCTTTACTGAAGACAAATAGCAATTCAGTCACAACGTCTAGTGCAAATAATAAAGGAGCGGCACAACATACAGACATAAGAATAGATGTTCCAGAATTGTTATTACGTGGGGAATGCATAAAGCTATTAAAATAGGCATGTCAGGAGTGGTGAAAGGTCCTCTTTAAGGCTAAGATTTACAGATGATTACATTTTTAAGCACCTAGCGCCAATCTGAGGCATGTGGGAGGGGCATAAAAGCCAGACTTAAGGCAAAGTTTTTTAGCCACATGAAACCTCAAAAATTCAATCAAATATCAGTCTGTCAGTTCAGTGTTGCGTGTTGCAGTGGTTGGGAGGACAACAACAGCAACAGGTGCACAGAGGAGGTCCTCTGCATGGACGGATCGTCTGATTAGAAGAATGGCACATAGTGATCCATTCTGTACTGCAAGTGAAATTGGACATCACATGCCAAGCGGCAAACAGTGTCTACACAAACCATCAGAAGCCATTTGGATGACAATGGGCTACGAGCCAGACGTCCAGCTACAGGTGTTCCATTGACCTCACGCCACAGTTTTCAAAGGCTATCATGGTTCACAGCAAGACAGCAATGGAGGCTGTAATGGAGGTCTGGCCTCTTCAACGATTAGTCACGCTTTTGTCTTGGATGGAATGATAGTCAGAGAATGGTCTATGAGCCACACCATGACGAGGGAACATCACACCAGTCCTGCTCCCAGGATTATGTTGTGAGGTGGTATATAGTACAATAGCCAGACCCCTCTATTCTTCATTTCAGGCAAACCTCAGCTCAGCGTTACATTAATTTGGTGGTGGAACCAGTGGTATGGCCATTTCTCCAAAGAGTTCCAGGAACCGTTTTTCAACAGGATAAGGCCAGGCCGCATTTTTCTCATGCTACTGTGAGCAGCCACCGTGACCCAAACATCTACCAAGACCTGTAGGGTCTCTGGACTTATCTCCCATCGAGCATTTCTGGGACGTCACTGGTTGGCAATTGCAAAAAAAAGTTGTCAGCAGCAGATCTTGATGATCTCCATGCCCATGTGCATTCAGCGTGGCAGAACATTCCTCAGACAACCATTAATAACCTCACTGATACCGTGACAAGGTGTGTCAGTACATGTATTTCTGTACATTGTGCTCATACTCCATACTGAATAGATCATGATGTTTTGAATATTTTGTTTCCATTGTTTTATCATCTGCACATCATTATCATGTCTACTGATCCCATGACTTCCATAATTAAAGAACTTTTCCTTTTTGGTGTTGCAATTTCAATGTTGAGGGGTGTAGTATGATGGCAGTTGTTGTTGTATGATGGGGTGATTGTCTATTATATTACAATGGTTTATGATACAGTATAGTAGCTTTTTATGATGTGATGGCAGGTTATGGTCATATGGTTGCAGTTTTTGTGGATTCTTTACGAAACGTTTGTATATTTGGAATCTGATGTCCCTCAACAATAAATGATATGTAGTTCACCTGAGAGGTGGAGTCTTATACACTCACCGGCCACTTTATTAGGTACACCATGCTAGTAACGGGTTGGACCCCCTTTTGCCTTCAGAACTGCCTCAATTCTTCGTGGCATAGATTCAACAAGGTGCTGGAAGCATTCCTCAGAGATTTTGGTCCATATTGACATGATGGCATCACACAGTTGCCGCAGATTTGTCGGCTGCACATTCATGATGCGAATCTCCCGTTCCACCACATCCCAAAGATGCTCTATTGGATTGAGATCTGGTGACTGTGGAGGCCATTTGAGTACAGTGAACTCATTGTCATGTTCAAGAAACCAGTCTGAGATGATTCCAGCTTTATGACATGGCGCATTATCCTGCTGAAAGTAGCCATCAGATGTTGGGTACATTGTGGTCATAAAGGGATGGACATGGTCAGCAACAATACTCAGGTAGGCTGTGGCGTTGCAACGATGCTCAATTGGTACCAAGGGGCCCAAAGAGTGCCAAGAAAATATTCCCCACACCATGACACCACCACCACCAGCTTGAACCGTTGATACAAGGCAGGATGGATCCATGCTTTCATGTTGTTGACGCCAAATTCTGACCCTACCATCCGAATGTCGTAGCAGAAATCGAGACTCATCAGACCAGGCAACGTTTTTCCAATCTTCTACTGTCCAATTTCGATGAGCTTGTGCAAATTGTAGCCTCAGTTTCCTGTTCTTAGCTGAAAGGAGTGGCACCCGGTGTGGTCTTCTGCTGCTGTAGCCCATCTGCCTCAAAGTTCGACGTACTGTGCGTTCAGAGATGCTCTTCTGCCTACCTTGGTTGTAACGGGTGGCAATTTGAGTCACTGTTGCCTTTCTATCAGCTCGAACCAGTCTGCCCATTCTCCTCTGACCTCTGGCATCAACAAGGCATTTCCGCCCACAGAACTGCCGCTCACTGGATGTTTTTTCTTTTTCGGACCATTCTCTGTAAACCCTAGAGATGGTTGTGCGTGAAAATCCCAGTAGATCAGCAGTTTCTGAAATACTCAGACCAGCCCTTCTGGCACCAACAACCATGCCACGTTCAAAGGCACTCAAATCACCTTTCTTCCCCATACTGATGCTCGGTTTGAACTGCAGGAGATTGTCTTGACCATGTCTACATGCCTAAATGCACTGAGTTGCCGCCATGTGATTGGCTGATTAGAAATTAAGTGTTAACGAGCAGTTGGACAGGTGTACCTAATAAAGTGGCCGGTGAGTGTATACTGTACATGTCTTCCATCCTATGGTATGCTCAGGTTTTGCTGTAAGATATCTCGGTGTGTATTTTGTGAGGCACCCAGTGTCGACGGCCCTTCTTGAGGTATATCTTTAGGAAACTAGCCATTATCCCCTTCCTGTCCAGGAGATTGCCAGATTATTTCCTTTTTCACTCCCTGCCTTTCCAGAACTTTTTAATTTTTCTGTTCACATAGTCATTTGTTTTTTTTTTCTGGACAAGTTGTACTCTCTAATGCCAATATTGCATACAATGTAGTGTGATGCCAAATGGGGTGGAGATGGGGGGAAAAAAACGTACCACCAGAGTTGCATTTTTACAACATTCCCTGTGCGGCAGAACTGATCTATTACCTTTATTTTCTGGTTCAGTACAACTTCAGCAATACCAGATTTTTATAGTTTTTCTTTCTTAAAAAATAAAAACTTTTATCAACTTTTTCATATTTTCGGCACATCATTTTTTTGTGAGTTGATCTGTATTTTAATGAATACCATTTTGCAGTACATATGAGTTTATTACTTAGAAAAAAATGTTTGGGTGAAGTAATAAAACAAACCAATTAATCGGCCATTCTTTTCTGTTATGCTGTTCACTGTACGGGAAAAATACATTTATATTTTAATAGTTCTGGCATTTTGGGCCTCGTTGATTCCAATAATTTGTAGTGATTTGAATTTTTGTATGTTTTATATGTTTGAAGTTTTGTATATTTTTTTTTCTTTTAAGTCCTCCTAGGGGACTTGAAGATACAATCATCTTATGACCTCTCCCATAGACTACAATGAATTACAATTGCAGTGTATGAGAGATTGTCGCAGGCAAAGCTCCATAGGAACATAGCTATGGCAGGCCTAGGAGCCTTAAGAAAGCTACCACAGAGAACAAACAGCTCCCTCGTTCTCCAAGCGGGGGAGCTGTTCAGGCCCCGGGAACCTTGAAAGACCATTCTGATGCCATGGTTGCAACTGACCATAACCTATAACTCACTTTGCCTCCTAGTGTCTGCTGTTTGAAACGGCAGAAACCCAGCAGCTATGGAGCTGAGTGGGAGCCATATTTACAGACCTGACATGCACATGTATGGCACATGTTGAAAAGGGGTTAAATGCTTTAGATGTGATACTCATCAGTGCTTTATGGCATCTACATAAAGAGGAGCTTCAAGCTGCTAGGGCCTAGCAATACTAGGTCCGTCTCTCAATAAATGCCAAAAGGGCATGCCATGCGGGAATACACCATAACTACCCAATGTTATCAATGTTATCTAAGAGCAAATTGCATTGAAGGTTATAATTAATCTAACAATTAATGTGTAGAATTGATTTGAGAAAGATTGATCTCTATGGGCCTGTTTTCAGTCTGTGTAACTATATAATTCTTAAGTTCAGATGTCACAGCCCAGCGATCATGACATTTCATGCACAAGTCAATTTGTTTTTATCTTCTATTCCAGCCCTGCCCAGCAATGTGACCATAGACCTGGATGAGGAGCTTGAGGAAGGAAAATCCCACCATGTCATCTGCACTGTCTATGATGTGGCTCCTGTAGAAAATCTCCAAATCCAACTGCTGAGAGCTGACACGGTCATCCACAATTCAACATTTGAAGAAGATAAACAAAGGGGAAAGCAGACGGTGAAGGCCACTTATGAAGTCACAGCTAGCCGTAAGGACAATCTTCAGAGCTTCTCCTGTCTGGCCCTCGTAAAAGTGGCAACTGGGAATTTTACTACAGTCAGTTCTTCCAGTGTGACTGTAAGAACATATGGTAAGATCCACTATATTCAACAAGGACAATATCTATGTGGCCCCCCTGGTCTTCACCCTTTAAAGAGGCTCTGTTACTACCTCCTAACCTATGTATTAAAATACATAGGTGGGTAGTGGCCTCACAATGAATTCAAATCATACCTGTAATTCCCTTGTAGATGCAGTGGTTGATGTGTAATTTGATGTTTAAAAAGTATGCAAATGAGCCTTCGGAGCACCAGAGGGCAGGCTTTTCCCTTCTGACCACTGTATCTTCACCGCCCTCCCGGGTCCTAGGCACGCCCTCCAGTGTTTAGAAACTCCCCTATCCTTTATGATTGACAGTGCTTAGACCGTTCACCGCATCTGAACGATGTCCCAGGCATGCGCAGTAGCGCTTGCAGTGCCGAACACTGCAAGTGCTTGGATTCAACTGCGCACGCGCCGTCACTTCGCCGAGCTCGCTCCTGGCTCCTCTCAACTGATAAGAAGCGCAAGCCATCACTTCCGGGTTCGGCAAAGTGACGGCGCGTGCGCAGTTGAATCCAAGCGCTTGCAGTGTTCGGCACTGCAAGCTCTACTGCGCATGCCTGGGACATCGTTCAGGCGGCGACCGGTCTAAGCGCTGTCAATCATAAAGGATAGGGGAGTTTCTAAACACTGGATGGCGTGCCTAGGACCCGGGAGGGCGGTGAAGATACAGTGCTCAGAAGGGAAAAGCCTGCCCTCCGGTGCGCCGAAGGCTCATTTGCATACTTTTTAAACATCAAATTACACATCAACCGCTGCATTTACAAGGAAATTACAGGTATGATTTGAATTCATTGTGAGGCCACTACCCACCTATGTATTTTAATACATAGGTTAGGAGGTAGTGACAGAGCCTCTTTTAACCCCGGACTTCGCTGCAGGAGAACCTCCAGGAGTAGTCTCTGCTCAATTGACAACTGACTCACTGGGGTCAACGGACACTGCTGCAGAGCACCGAGGGGTCAGGCAAATCCGTAGTCAGGGACAGGCCAGGGTCAGGATAGGCAGAGTTCATACAATCTCATAAACAGTCGGTAATCAGGGCAGACAGCTCAAGGTCAGAACTGAGTTCAGGCCAGGAAGCGAAGGGTCAAAATCCGGGAAACACTCAGAAGTCAGTATACAAATTTAGAACAACACACTTTTCAAGGCCCCTTGCAGACTAGAACCTATGGCTCAGGCACCTTCTCATAGAAGAAGGTGTCTTAAGTACCCCAGGGGATCCAGCCATTGGGGAAGAATAGGGTATGTGCATGCTGGCCCTTTAGGACCCGAAGGGAACATACACACTACAGGCAGAAGGAAGCCTGGCCAGAGAAAAGAAGGCTGCAATCTGCGTGGAGCAACAGAGCTAGTCTAGGCCCGCAACGAACCAGGAGATATAGGCTGGTTGCCACAACCTGGAGGAGCCAGAGCAGGGAGGTGGTGGGCGGCCACAGGTCGCTGCTGTATTACACTCAGCAATTGTGCCACAATCAACAGCAGGATGATAGCCATACTCCTGATGTAATGGCCAGGATCGGCCAGGATTATGGTAATTTAGGTCGTTAATTATGATGAAAGGAGTAGTATTTCTCTGATCGTGTCAGAGAACTTGGAAATTAAGCAGAAATGAAACAAGGGGAAATTACGTTATTTCTTTGTCTGATTTCACCTATAAATCTTTCTAATGTGCATCATCTTAAAGTTCAAAAAGTCCATCTGCAGGAACAGAGCAAAGTATAGACAATGAGGAGAGGAGGGGGATGCAGCTGCAGCTTCCCTGTATGTGTGTCTGGGAGATCACATGCTGTGAGAGGGGAGGGGAAGAAAGAGCAGGGAGACATTTAATTGGTTCAAAGTGCAGGTCTATGGATGTTTGGGTAGAAGAATCTACATCAGATTAAGGACAAACATCCCATCAGAAAGGGCTAACTCACAAAATATGTACAAAGTTAGCCATCAAAGGATGGAAAAAAGACTCAGGTCAATAAGACACAAGATTTCCTTTGTAATGAACGATATGCCTTACATTTTACTCTTTTTACATAATCCACAGGTCAACCAGATGTTCCTGTTGTCACCATCACACCAAAATCAAACATCCAGGAAGGAGATTCCTTTAGCATAAAATGCCTGTCGGATGGGTCTCCGAGCCCCAAATACCACTGGATAGTCCCCACTGGTGCTGAGGTGACTTACACTCGGAATAATTCAATAGTATCAATTACCAGGGCTGGTCAAATTCATAATGGTAACTACGTTTGTGAGGCCTGGAATGAACACGGACGGGTCAGAGTTTCCCAAAATGTAGAGGTTATACCTCTAACCAAAGGTAAGCAAAATGTTTTAACATTGGTCAATGTGGTGACTTCACTGTTATAACCAGAACCCCTGTAATTGGATGTTCAGGAGGTCTACCACCCTTACTTACCCTTGGGTAGCAGAAGAGTATTAATGGTGACCCAGTTGAAAGTTTGTCATGTTCTCGCCACAACTGGTGACCCAACTATAAAGGTATTTTAACTCATTAAGATGGGGAAACCTTATAAAACCCCTTCAAGCAATATACAGTAGACCTATCTCGGTAGGACTTCCATGCCACACACCAGGCCTCAGATCATGCTCAAGCGAGGAGAGCTACCAGACTGCCACCATGATGGAGCTGCAGATAGCAGATCATCACCAGGATAGTGGGGTACTTGGGCAGGTGACATAATTGGTCATGGGTCACTCACTGCCATCTTCATAGAGACCTTTAAAATCTTGGAGAGCTTTGAAGTATTTTGGGGATCTGTCCTCATCTCCTTAGGCCTCTTTCACACAAATGATATGGATTGTGTCAGGAAAAAACGGATGGCTTTGCAACTTCAGTCAGTTTTGTCTGCGATTGCGTTCAGGGTTTAATTTTTTTCCTGCACGGGTACAGTTTTTGATGGGTTTTTCAAGTGTGAAAAAAAACTGAAGAACAAAATCTACATCTCCTAGCAACCGTCAGTGAAAAACGCATTGCATCTGTTTTTCAAGCAAGCCCCATTTACATCTATGGAGCCAGGGCTGCGTGAAAAACACACAATAGAGAACATGTTGAGATTATTCCTGAACTCAGAAATGAGGCGTGAAAAACGACGTCCATGAGACATCCGTGTTGCATCTGTTTTTTTTTACAGATCCATTGTATCAATGCCTATCCTTGTCCGCAAAACGGACAAGAATGGGACATGTTCTATCTTTTTTGTGGGACCACGGAACGCACATACAGTGTGCTGTCCGCATTTTCTGTGAACCCAAATGAATGTGAATGCACCCTAAAAGAGTAGAAATAACATGCCCCCTCCCTTCTAGCAGTCATACAGTGTTCCCCCTCTTAGTCCCAGCAGTCACTAAGGTTCTCTCCCGAGCAGTCAGTGCAGTTTCAACTCAATTATTATGTTGTCCGCCAAGTCCCTACAGTAACGAGTGTGTCTCTCTCCCAGTGTCTTCCCCCATCCCCTAAGTGCACACAGAAGTGCATCTTCTCCCTCAGTAGTCACAGCAGTCCTGTTCTTCCTTTCCCCACTTGTCAGAGGAAGATTCCTCTTTTTACCTCTTGATGATCAGAACAGGACTTCTTCTTTCTTCTCTCGCGGCAGCAGCTGGGCTCCTCCTTTTCTTTTATGGTCATATCATGTCTCTCCCCAGTGCTCACAGCAGAGCCGCCATTGTTTCATGCACTCCCCCAACTACCATGGCTGTACGTCTCATTATTTTATATATACAGTAACCATATTTTGTTTGCAGGATTGCCGCGCAGGCACATAGGAGACATAATATCTTCAGTGCTCATCTTCATCATCACTCTATTAATCTTATGGAAGACATGGACGCAGAGATCAGAACCTACCTAAAGATTCAGACTAGTTATATCCCCATATAAATGTATTAGCCATTGTGTCCACTATAGACAATCCCCTGTTTGTTACAATGTATCAGTGCAGCTAAAATGGATCAGTCGGGAGCGCAGATTGCAGACTGGATGTCATTGTAGCAAACCCTTAGCTAGAAAATATTAAGTATCTACAGGTATTCTGGGATCGTGGTAGTGACAACCACCAAGCAATATGTTCCATGAGACAACGATCAAAGGACTGCATGCCCTGAGTCTGTCCACAAAGACTAAGGTGGGAATGGGACCAGTGAGATTCATGGGTCCGTGTGCACACAGATGACAAATGTGGACAAATCAGGCCTTGAGGCATGTTCTGGTAGCACGAGTAGAGGTTACTACACATGGAGGGGAGGAGGGGCTATAGGCCCCAAAGCAAACTTTAGTCCTAGTTTTTTTTACTTTCCCTATCCTCAGGATAGGTCACCAATATCAGATCGGCAGAGTTCAGACACCCGGCACCCCTGCCGATCAGCTGTTTGAAGAGAAGGCAGCTCTTGTACAAGCTCTGCCTTCTCTGTTCTGTTCACCGGCTCACAGCAGCAGGTGTAATTACAAGTATGCCATCCCCATTCACTTCTATGGGACTGCTCTGTCCAAGTGAATACTACAGCCATCCCATAGAAGTGAATGGGGACGCCATACTTGTAGTTACACCTGCTGTTGTGAGCCGGTAAACAGAACAGAGAAGGCAGAGCTTGTAGGAGAGCTGCCTTCTCTTCAAACAGCTGATCCACAGGACAGGAAACCCCTTTAGCAACCAGGATATTTGAGTCTTAAAGGAGTTAAGACCGCTTAAAAAAAAACAAAAAAAAAAAAAACATGGGCGCTCCAACCTTGTGTAAAGTATTGCATCTTGGCTCTGTTGAATAAATGTGGCTGAGCTGCAATATCACACCCAACCTGTGGACAGGTGTGGCGCTATTTCAGGAATAAAGCATCCATGTTTTTCTAATGCTGGGACGTCACAATGCTGTCTTATTTTTTGACGTAGTTGTAGGAGGCCTTTTTTTTGCAGGGTTAGCTTTACTTTATTTTGGTGCCATTAGGGTGTGCATAAAGCTTAGTGATTCATTTATATTAAATTATATTTGAAAGCGAATGTGTCATCGGAAAATGACCTATTGTTTAAATCACGCTTTTATGCAGGCGGTTACGGTTATACCAGATCTATGTATATTATACCATGTGTTGTATTTACTATGTCATTAAATGTATCAAATAGAAAAATATTTTGCTTATTTTCTTATTTTTGATATATATAGTTGACAATTACTCTTACCGGTAATTTGATTTCCCGAAACCTCCACAACGGCACTGACAGGAGCTTGACCCCACCTCCAGAGGACAGGAAACAACAGCGGAAGCCAAATAAAAGGGACACCTCCTCCAGCCTGCTTCAGTTAGTAACAGAGAACCGAGGACAGCAAATATTCATGCAAAACCATAACAACATATTCCTAAGTATATATATATATTAACTGCATATACATATAAAGAATTTTATAGTATTTTAATCAAACTTTTTTTTTTTTTTTTTTTTTTGGGGGGGAAATACCCCAGTGCCGTTGTGGAGGTTTCGGGAAATCAAATTACCGGTAAGAGTAATTGTCAACTTTCCCTAACACCTCCACACCGGCACTGACAGGAGGAATAACAGAGATACTTCATCAGGGTGGGACTACAGCAGATAGGACTTTGCGCCCATATGCCATATCCCGATTTGCCATAATATCCAATTTATAATGTTTAAAGAAAGTCATAGGGCTTGACCATGTGGCTGCCCTACAAATTTGGTCAATAGAGGCCGCCCCTCGTTCAGCCCAAGAAGCAGAAAGAGCTCTAGTGGAATGTGCTTTTAGCTCAACCGGAGGAGCACAGTTCTTTTCTTTATAGCACAAGGTAATGGTAGATTTAATCCATCGGGCGATCGAAGCTTTAGAGGCTCCCATACCTCTATTTTTTCCTTGGAATTGGACAAGAAGATGGTTAGATTTTCTGAAGGGTTCTGTAGCTTCCAAATATGCCAGAAGACATCTCCTGACATCCAGATTATGGAATGCTTCTTCTTGCTGGGAAGATGGAGAAGTACAAAAGGATGGCAACACAACTTCCTGCTGGCAGTGAAATTTTGATACCATCTTTGGAAGGAAGTCCGGAGAATGCCGGAGAATAATCCTGTCATCTAGGACCGTCAGGTAGGGATGCTTACATGAGAAAGCTTGAATTTCTCCCACTCGTCTGGCAGTCGTTATTGCAATGAGAAAGGTGGTTTTGAAAGTCAGCATTCTAAGAGCAATTTCCGAAATAGGCTCAAATGGTTCGGACATGAGCGCAGACAGTACTAAACTTAGGTCCCAGGGGGGAACCCTGAAATGGTAAGAGGGGCGCAACCGGATTGTGCCCTTTAGAAATCTTATGATCAAAGGTATCTCTGCTAGCCTGGTATCCATGAAGGCCGTAAGAGCAGACACTTGAACCTTCAGAGTACTGGTCTTTAGGCCTTTATTGAATCCTGCCTGAAGGAAATCCAGTATTAATCCCACATTCGGGGAAGATAACGGATCCCAACGATGGCCTGCAAAGGATAGGAAAGCATTCCAGATTCGCAAATAGATTCTTGAAGTGACTTTTTTCCTGCTACATAATAAGGTGTTAATCACAGCATCTGACAATCCCTTCTTTTTTAGTAGCTCCCACTCAATCTCCAGGCCGCTAGGTGGAGCAGATGTAACCTCGGATGAAGAGCAGGTCCCTGATGTAGTAGGTCTGGACTCTGTGGCAAGAGCCAGGCTTCGTCTATTGAAAGGGACTGGAGAAGGGGAAACCAAGCTCTTTTCGGCCAGAAGGGAGCGATAAAGATGACCTGCGCTTTTTCCTGTTTTATTTTCATTAGGGCTCTTGGGATCAGGGAAAAGGGAGGGAAGGCATACAGGAGTCCCTTGGGCCAGGACTTTGATAGAGCATCCATCCTCTCTGGACCGTCCTGGGGGTAGATTGAATAGAAATTGTTCACCTTCCTGTTTTGTCTGGTAGCAAATAGGTCCCAGATCGGAGGCCCCCATCTTTCTGATATTTGGAGAAAGACTTCTTCCTTCAAGGACCATTCTCGTTCCCGAATCGTCTGTCTGCTGAGGAAGTCGGCTAGCACATTTTCTTCCCCTTTTAAGTGTATTGCTGAAATGGACTTCACATTTCTTTCCCCCCAACTTAGGATTTTGCTGGATACCGCCGACAGGGACCTGTTTCTTGTCCCTCCTTGGCGGTTTAAATAAGATACTGTGGTGGCATTGTCTGAATATATTTTTATATGATGACCTTGAGCCACTGTACCTAGATGTTTTAGGGCTTCCAGGACGGCAGTTAGTTCTCTCAGATTTGATGACGAGGAAGCCATCTCGGGGCTCCACTCTCCTTGAACTATGTGATGAAGCGTATGAGCCCCCCAACCATGGCTGCTTGCATCTGTGGTAATGGTGAACAGATCGTCTGGTCGCCACAGAACCCCTGACTGTAGGTGTTTTTTTATCATCCACCAATAGAGGGAAGATTTTACCGCTTGTGGAATTTTTACTCTTTTGTCTAGAGAGCCTTGTCTTCTGTCCCAGACTGACAGGAGGAAGGCCTGAAGTATTCTGGTGTGGGCCTGTGCCCAGTTGACAGAGGATATTGTCGACGTTAGAAGTCCTAACAATCGCATCACCTCTCTGATGGAGGACGTCTTCCTTGTGGAGAATTGCTTTACAACCCCCATCAGATTTTTTACTTTCTCTGGGGGTAAATAGGAACACTGTTGGTGAGAATCTAGCAACACCCCTAGAAAGACCTTCCTTTGGCTGGGTATGATACTTGATTTGTCCAAGTTGATTACCCAACCTAAAGATTGTAGAATCCGGGTCAGGATATTTAGGTGATCCAGGAGCTTCCTTTCCGTCTCTGCTGCGATCAACAGGTCGTCCAGATAAGGAATAACTAAGATGCCTTCTTGATGGAGAATTCCTACTACCTCTGACATGACCTTTGTAAAAATCCGAGGGGCACTGGAGAGGCCGAAGGGCAGTGTTTGAAATTGGAAATGACATAGGCGGTTTTTGATGTAGACTGCAAATCTGAGAAATTTTTGACTTTCTGAGTGTATGGGTTACGTGATAATAGGCGTCGGCCAGATCCACCGTAATCATGTAGCAGTTGTGAACAAGCAGATTCACTGTGGATCTGACTGTGTCCATTTTGAATTTTTGATAGACGACATACTGGTTTAAATACTTTAGATTGAAGATTGTTCTGTACCTTCCATTGGGTTTTTTTTATGAGAAAAAGGGGGGAATAAACCCCCATACCTTTCTGCTCTTCTGGGACCTGAACGATCACGTTTTTTCTCAGCAGAGTCATAACTTCTGACTCTATGGCAGACTGTTTGTCGGAATTTGGGGAGAACTTGTTTGTCATAAATCTTTGAGGAGGAAGGGAACGCAATTCTATTCTGTAACCTGAGCCTACTAAATCTAGAATCCAGGGGGAGGTTATTAGAGATTCCCAGGCCTGAACATGTTGAGATAACCTGCCCCCCACCGGGCATCTGGCGTCATTGAGATTTTTTGGAAGAAGAATCGGGATTAAACAGGAATCCCTTCCCTCTTCCTCTAGATGACTGCCACCTGTTTGAGGAATCCTTTCTCCTCTGGTCTTGTCTGAATCTTCCTTGGCCACGAAAATTTTTCCGCTGCTGATAAAAACGTGACTCAGAAGGAAAGCCTTTTTTCTTATCGGAGGCTTTGTCTAGGATGTCATCTAACGCCGATCCAAAGAGCCTGTCTCCCTCGCAAGGAATGGAGCAGAGACGGCTCTTTGAACCTGCATCCCCTGACCAGGATCTCAGCCAGATGGCCCTTCGGGTGGCGTTAGATAAGGCTGTTAGTACGGGCCGATAACGCCACTAAATCCGCCGAAGAGTCCGCCAGAAAATTGGCCGCCTGTTTAAGGACTGGGAGAGAGGCCACAATCTCCTCCCTAGGAGTGCCTGCTGTCAAGTGGTTTTCCAGTTGATTCATCCATATTGATAAAGACCTGGCAGTACAAGTGGCGGCGATGGAAGGCCTAAACATGGCCGCCCCAGACTCCCAAGTCTTCCTAAGCAGGCCTTCACACTTTTTGTCTATTGGGTCTTTTAACAGACCCATGTCCTCAAATGGAAGAGCGGATTTTTTAGAAATCCGCGCAACAGGGGCGTCAATTCTAGGGGCTTTGTCCCAGGAATCACAGTCGGTGTCAGCAAACGGATATTTCCTTTTGAAGGCTCTAGACACTGAGGGCCTTTTTTCTGGATCCTTCCATTCCTTGGAAATAATCCTTCTGATATTTTCGTGCACAGGAAAAACGCGTTTCTTCTTCTCCCCCAGACCCTGAAACATCTGATCTGGGATCGACATAGGTTCTTTAATCTCTTCTATCCCCATAGCAGCTCTGATAGTTTTTAATAATGATTCAGTGTCCTCAGGAGAGCAGAGGGGGTGACCAGACCCGTCTTCAGAGGAGTCAGAATCATTAGCTGACAACAGTTCCCCTTCATCTAGATCTGCCAATTCAGGAAGAGGCTCCCTAGATTTAGATGAGGATGGCCGAGGGGATGAGGGGGTCATCCGTAAATCAATGGCGGTATTAACTTCGTCCCGTATTAGGATTCTGAGATTTTCCATAAAGGAGGGGGATTCTTCCGCTACAACTTTTTCAGTACACCGGGCACAAAGAGGTTTTTTATAGGAAGCCGTTAATGTCTTCCTACACATTCCACACTTCTTCTTTGAAGATTCACCACCTGACGCCTTCACTGGTGTTTCCCTCACCTAAAGGGTCATATAATAACAGGTTTTAGCCCCCATTCTAACTAGTAGATGGCCTGCACCAACACCCGGTGGTGAAATAAGAATACAACATTCACGGAGGAGGTCTCTTACCGGACTGAGGGCTTTACAGGGATCCGCAGGTCTGCGTGCTGTCTCTTCTGTGGAGGACATCCTGGACAGAGGAGGTGCAATAGACACCTTGTAGAAGGAAGTGCTGGTATGTACGTGTGTATATGTATATGCATGCATGCCCCCTTAATTAGGCATGCATATACATTTATATCTATATATCGGCCTTCTATATATGTATCTGTAGGTCTCCAGATATGCCCCAATATGTGGTGCCCTCTGATGCATATGATGCCCCTATATATATTATATTGTGCCCCCAGTTGCTCCTAATGTATATAGATACATGTATATACGCCCCAGTTTTATATGCATTTATCTATATACATATAAACTGACCCTCCACCCTGCATCCCCCTGGAGGCGCATACCAGTGCACTTGCAGGAGGGAGACGCACATCAAAGGACAGAGGATTGATAAGATCATCTACCCTTTGTCACAGACCTGTGGTATCAGCTGTTCACAGCAAGGCTTGCTATGAACAGGGGTGTTGGCCTCCATTGCAAGCAGTTGGTGACTTGCTAAACCTGTTAGCCATCCACACCTCTGCCATATGGAAAGCCATCTTCCCGCCACTACTCCCGCATTTGGGGACTAGGGAGGAGCTTTCACAACTACAGGCAGAAGAGCTTTGACCACCACTGGGCAGAGGAGCTTTCACTACCCTAAGCAGAGGAGGCTCATCACCACAGTTGAGCCGTGCCTCCCCAAGCCTGAAGACCCCCTGAAGACCCCAGCCAGAAGACCCCCAGAAGACCCCTTGGAACAAGCATCCCCTGGAACAAACCCCCTGGAAGGCTGAGTAACGTGATCCCCTGCTCCAGACCCCTGTGCCTTGCCACCATCCTGCCCATACCCTCTTGGAGCCTGCTTGATGTACTGTGATTTAACCCCTTTGTTCCCAGGGACAGTAATTTAGAGATAGGCTGGGGAGGGCTGCTTTATATGTGTGTATGTGTTTTGTTTAGTAAGTGACGTGGTTGGAGTTAAACGGGATTGTGTAGTGTAGGTAGGATTTATTGTACTGTATTGTTAATAAATAATAAATATTGTTATTATTTATAAATACAGTGTACAGTGTTTATTGTTTTATAACGTGTACTTTAAGTCCCTTTTAGGTCGTGTGAAAGGCAATAGAGTAGGTAGCACTTAGGCATAAATAGGCGGAACTAGCGGAAGCGGGTTTTGCCTATTTATGAATATTAATTATTGGTACGCCCCAAAATACCAATAATTAATACTCCCTTTTACATTGGCGAGCCAGAGGCCCTTGCGTGGACTTTGTATCCGTATTTAGCAACGACAGAGAGAATTCGCTTATTCTGTGAATTAGCCAGGCAATAGGGACGCGGACAGTGGTTTCTGTGCGTCCAAGGGCCTGGTAATTCGGACAGGTAACGCGATTTCTCAAGTCAAAACTAAATACGGTGCAAAATCTTTCGCAAAAGAACCTAGATCTTTTGATTTAAATTTGTGTTTAACTATTTTTCTGTTGCACTTACACGACACGAAAAAAACAACGTACAAGGGAACCAAGGAAGAAGATCCATTCTATCACCAAGAGAGGACCATCGCCGGTGGACTGAGCCAAAGAAGTCCAGCTGGACGGGAGAAGGCGTTCCGGATACTACAGGACCTTCTCCAGGCAGCAACCAAAGGACAACTGGGACCAGCTCCAGAGAAGATGGCGACCTCCAAAAAAGTGAGTATGGACTTCTTCACACTGCTACACCTAGCTAAGAAGAGCACTTTCAATCCCATCCTCCCCACCTCATACACCTCCACAGAAATGTTGTGGTCCGATTTGTTGGCACAGACTTGTAGTTATGACAAGCTCAGTGTCAACAAACGGATGGTATTGAACAAGGATTCGAGGCGACTCCAAATGCTAGCCAAACTTGTACATACATTTGAGGATAGCATTTGGAAGCCAGAGCATGTCGCGCGGGTTTCTCGGTCAGCGGAGACGTTTCCTCCGACCATTCATTGCCAGTGCTGTGCCAGTAATGTGCAGCAGATTTCGGCATTGCGGACACAGCTGGCGGTGAATGTGCAGTCTTCTGCTGACCGAGAGACGCAAGTGGCTAAAATAGAGTCACAGTTGGTAGAGTTGCAGAGGCAAAAGGAGGAAATTGAGGCTCAGTTGACTCAGTCATATGCTGAGATCAAGGCCTTCAAGGAACAGGCTGCCTCTACTGCCGTGACTCTCGCCAAACTAAATGATGAGGTTGCTGTAAGGTCTCGCTTGATGACCGGCATGCAACAAGTCATCAGTAACTTTTCAAAATTGGTACCGGCCCTTTCTTTTTCTGTAAAGACAGGGCCAGACTCTCCAAAAATTTTGCCCTGTTCAGGGCAAAAAGGGGGGAGAGATATCTGTAACAGGCCCAAATATATACCTAAATTTGAGCCTGTTCAGATAGAAAAAAAGAGTCCAACGATTTGTTATAATAGAAATACTGTGAGAAGTGCGTCCCTGAGAATGGAACAGTATAGGAGAAGGGAGCACGACTGCAGTGTGGACGGACCTAAGCCATGCAGGGAAAACATCAGGTGTTTTGCATGTGCATTTTAGTAACACGGCTGTGTACCTGAAATAAAATTAGGCATCATTATGCGAAAATAATTTTAGGTGTTAATACACACCGTCTGGTTAGTACACGGCTGTTGTACTAGAATATAAAAATAAGGCCTTTTAATTGGCAACTGTACTGTGCGTTCTCTTGCAAAATAATTTAAATACCTGGTGTTAATACACACCGTCTGAAAGTTAGTACACGGCTGTGTACCTTGAAATATAAAAAAATAGGCCTTATTCTTGGCACCTGTACTGTGCGTTCTCTGTTGCAAAATAATTTTATATACGTGGTGTTAATACACACCGTCTGAACTGTTAGTACACGGCTGTGTACCTAGAAATATAAAAAAATAGGCCTTTTCTTTGGCACCTGTACTGTGCGTTCTGCTTGCAAAATTAATTTTATATATGTGGTGTTAATACACACCGTCTGAACCTGTTAGTACACGGCTGTGTACCTAGAAATATAAAAAAATAGGCCTTTTCTTTGGCACCTGTACTGTGCGTTCTGCTTGCAAAATTAATTTTATATACCTGGTGTTAATACACACCGTCTGAACTGTTAGTACACGGCTGTGTGTACCTAGAAATATAAAAAATAGGCCTTTTCTTTGGCAACCTGTACTGTGCGTTCTCTTGCAAAATATTTTATATATGTGGTGTTAATACACACCGTCTGAACCTGTTAGTACACGGCTGTGTACCTAGAAATAAAAAAAGGGCCTTTTCTTTGGCACCTGTACTGTGCGTTCTCTTGCAAAATTAATTTTATATATGTGGTGTTAATACACACCGTCTGACCTGTTAGTACACGGCTGTGTACCTGATATAAAAAAGGCCTTTTCTTGGCACCTGTACTGTGCGTTTCGAGATGGTTTAGGCTCCCCCTGGGTGGTGCGCTTGTGTTACCTGTTTGTATGTATCAATTTGATGTGTGTTTGTGTGTTTCAGCTTTGCTGATTTTTGTAATTTGCATCCCTGCTATGAGTCTGGTCGCCTCTGTTTTTTGGTTCATTCTGGTGTCTACTGTGGGTAGAGCAGTGCTATACTGTGGACTGAGGAAGGTGTTGGTTTGCGAGCAGGTAACATCGGTACACGGTGCAGTGTGATGATTACTCTGGGCAGCCAGGACCTCAGATCGATACAGGTAGCACTGTTCTGCTCAGGGTTTTTCAGTGGGGCTGTGTTATGCTCTGATCGGGGCAGGGAGTGGATTGCGGAACGGGCAATATGGGCACACGGATCAGTGTGACGTTGCACTGTGCAATCACTCTCTAGTCCAGACAGGCGGCATAGCTCTGACTGAGATTGGACGCCGGGTGGTCGACGACAGAGTGTGACCTGTGTTTTTGTGTTGTGGAGTCCTGTAGAGCCAAGGCAAGATCCTTGCCACGGATATTGCTGACCTCCACAACACAGGATAACAGGGGGAAGTCAGACTGGAAACACATGATAAAGACGGGGATGCCGTGTCATCATGAAAAAGATGGTGCTTCGTCCACAGCTCCCCTCGGTGATCCTAACCTATTAGGGTGGCCATCCTTATCTGTTGGTTCAGAGGGATGTGCGGCAGAGGATGGGATCCTCTGAAGGTTCGGTGTTCTTACACCTGTGTTAGGATAACGAGGGGTCCTGTTGGATGAAGGTCAACCCAATGCCTTTTCTCATCACATGGGTCAACGGTATTGGTGATGGAAGTATGCCACTAAAGGCGCCATGAGGGGAGATATCCCTCAGGAGCGCTGGGTATTTTCTTCTATTCTAGGAATAATACCATAGGACGATAAGAAAGTACCCAGAGGATGACAAGGAAGGAACTGGATGGTCCCCCCCCCTGACACTATCGTTTGGCTCCTGAGGATCCCGCTCAGTTTTGGCCGAGATCTTCAAGAGTCTACAAGAACGAAGACGCGATCCGGCTGGAGCATTGAAGAAGACGGACGTGTCCTGGTGGGAATGACGGTTCAGCCAAGGTCACGTCCTTTCTTTTGATGAATCCGGTGATGGTTCGTCTGGTTCTGGATGGGACTGTGCAAGAGACTTGTGGACTATCACCCCAGAACCAGATAGAACATCACGAAGATGACCGGAGAAAATGGCTCAGGACATAACTCCTGTGAAGTCCTGGAGCCAGGGGACTTACATTTGATCCTATGAGGGTTCAGGATGTAGTACCATCACCATCCTGAAACCCCATAGTAGAGTATATGATATGCATTTGATGTATATTATTTGCTATTCAGGGGGATGGGTTTACATGTGGTTTTCCGTATGTGTGTGGGAAAAGAATAGGGCAAGTTAGGACAGGTCCCTTCTGTAAAACATTTGCCACTCCAACCCTATGAATGGTACAGTTCATAAGGGATGGACTGAATGACAGTTAGTGCGGTGTTTATTCCCGCAGTTAGAATTTAGGTACTTTGACATCACCTCACCCTCCGGAAAGTCTGACCTGCCTTGTAAAGACCTGCGTTTCTGTCCATGAAAGAACTTCCTCAAAGCAAGATAAGAAGTGTCGGGAGGAAAAGTGATAAAGGAGGCCAGTCCACCTGTGCTACGTGGATCGGCCTAGAGACTGAAGAGGAAGCTGTCCCAGAGTCTAATCGACAAAGAGAAGGCAGTGGGAGCAGCTGATACTGGAAGACCGACACCACCTGAAGATCGCGAGTAGAGCCATCCCAGAGTCCAATCAACAAAAGACGACAGTGGGAAGAGCTGAGGCTTAAAGACCATCACTACCCAGATGTGAGGGTGAAGCCATCCCCGAAGTCCGACCACTTGAAGAAGACTGTGGGAGTAGCGGCTGCTTAGAGACAATGGTGTGCCATCCCAGAAGTCCGAACAACTAAAGACGACTGAGGGAGACGCTGATGACCGAGAGAAGACGAGGATAGTTTGATCGGTGGACGGAGACGTCGGGTTACGGTGAAGGGCAGGGAAGAGGTCGCGCAACCACGAGGGGTGATGTCTCAGTACCTAAGGACCGGATCATTCTTCAGTCTGTCCTGAACTGTTATCCATTATGGGCGGGGTTGAGGAGGCAAATACATCCCAACACTTCCCCCAAAAATTTGTCGTGTTTCCCGACAACAGGGGGATTGTAGAAGGAAGTGCTGGTATGTACGTGTGTATATGTATATGCATGCATGCCCCCTTAATTAGGCATGCATATACATTTATATCTATATATCGGCCTTCTATATATGTATCTGTAGGTCTCCAGATATGCCCCAATATGTGGTGCCCTCTGATGCATATGATGCCCCTATATATATTATATTGTGCCCCCAGTTGCTCCTAATGTATATAGATACATGTATATACGCCCCAGTTTTATATGCATTTATCTATATACATATAAACTGACCCTCCACCCTGCATCCCCCTGGAGGCGCATACCAGTGCACTTGCAGGAGGGAGACGCACATCAAAGGACAGAGGATTGATAAGATCATCTACCCTTTGTCACAGACCTGTGGTATCAGCTGTTCACAGCAAGGCTTGCTATGAACAGGGGTGTTGGCCCTCCATTGCAAGCAGTTGGTGACTTGCTAAACCTGTTAGCCATCCACACCTCTGCCATATGGAAAGCCATCTTCCCGCCACTACTCCCGCATTTGGGGGACTAGGGAGGAGCTTTCACAACTACAGGCAGAAGAGCTTTGACCACCACTGGGCAGAGGAGCTTTCACTACCCTAAGCAGAGGAGGCTCATCACCACAGTTGAGCCGTGCCTCCCCAAGCCTGAAGACCCCCTGAAGACCCCAGCCAGAAGACCCCCAGAAGACCCCTTGGAACAAGCATCCCCTGGAACAAACCCCCTGGAAGGCTGAGTAACGTGATCCCCTGCTCCAGACCCCTGTGCCTTGCCACCATCCTGCCCATACCCTCTTGGAGCCTGCTTGATGTACTGTGATTTAACCCCTTTGTTCCCAGGGACAGTAATTTAGAGATAGGCTGGGGAGGGCTGCTTTATATGTGTGTATGTGTTTTGTTTAGTAAGTGACGTGGTTGGAGTTAAACGGGATTGTGTAGTGTAGGTAGGATTTATTGTACTGTATTGTTAATAAATAATAAATATTGTTATTATTTATAAATACAGTGTACAGTGTTTATTGTTTTATAACGTGTACTTTAAGTCCCTTTTAGGTCGTGTGAAAGGCAATAGAGTAGGTAGCACTTAGGCATAAATAGGCGGAACTAGCGGAAGCGGGTTTTGCCTATTTATGAATATTAATTATTGGTACGCCCCAAAATACCAATAATTAATACTCCCTTTTACACACCTCTACAGAGGCCACAGAGCAAATTTAAACTCTGGGCCCCCGCCGTCTACAGGCACCGCCCCCCACGCTGCCGGCCCCGCCGAGCATACTTGCGGCGCCCTTAGATGACGCGGGCGCCGCCGGAAGTCTCAACCCGGAAGTAGGGCAAGGAGCACGTGTAGGGAGCCTCCGGCCCAAGGAGGACTCCACCTGCATGGCGCACCAACATCCGGCTACGCCGATCCCTCCGCAGCGCAGCGGAACAGTCCGGGGATGCCACGCGCGGGACTTATTCCAGAGGGACAGAGAAGGAGAGCGCCGCTCCCCCGGAACCTCTGTCCCCTACCCAGCCCTCCCGGATGGGGTGAGTCCAGGCTGGGCGCATAATCCTTTAGATAGCCAGGCGAACTGGCAGGCTTCCACCCTGTCCAGAGGGACAGGAAACAACAAACTGAAGCAGGCTGGAGGAGGTGTCCCTTTTATTTGGCTTCCGCTGTTGTTTCCTGTCCTCTGGAGGTGGGGTCAAGCTCCTGTCAGTGCCGGTGTGGAGGTGTTAGGGAAATATATATTTTTACATATATCTACATTATAATATAGGCCTGTATAGTACTAAAGCAGATTCAACAAACCCCGGGCTGACTACTACTATACGTATGGCGGTTCTAGACCGCATCACAGGTAATTTCTATCATGCAGGATGACGAAGAACATGAAATGATGGGACTCGTAATGTTTTATGTTCTAAAAAACACGTAGGATGGATTAGATGGACATGTTTTTTCCAGTCCGATCCTTTGGTTTCCCTCAGATATAAGTGATCCCAGGTGTCTGGCAGCCGCTTATCTCCCCGGTTATAATGAGATGACTGCTGGCTGACCCTTATCCCACATCTCTGGCCAGCGTCCTATCAGACAGTAACGGAAAGTGTAATGGTTCCTGCTCATGTGTTTCTCATCATAACGATTGTCTGTGATCAGACAAATCCTATCTCCTATCCCCCAAAATAGAGGGTGACGCTCCCTGTACATATACTGTCACTTTATTAAAGGGCGTGTCAGCAGAAAATTCATTGATAAACCCGGCACAATGCCTTGTAGGTCTAGCTCAGTTAAATGTAATTAAACCTTTAACTTAAAGGGAACCTGTCATCTCCGAAACACCCCCTGAACTAGAGTAAGCGGTGTATAGTGTAAATGATGCTGAATCTGAATATGTAAGTTTTATCTTCATACTCACTTCCATTCTGACGCTGTACTCCCACAAACCAGCAGTAAAATGCACTCACTGGACTCCAGTGCTCACTCACATAATGGAGAGGACTCAAAGAAGAGTCCACTGAGTGCATTTTACTGCCGGTTTGTGGGAGCACAGCGTCAGAATGGAAGTGAGTATGAAGATAAAACTTACATATTCGGATTCAGAATCACTTACACTATACACCGCTTACTCTAGTTCAGGGGGTGTTTCGGAGATGACAGGTTCCCTTTAACGATCTTCTGCTTCCATCTTTTTATCCCTATGCAAATGAGCAGTTAAGTGCACCAAAGGCAGACCCAAACCACTATGTGCACCCTTGCTCCCCCTCTTCCTACATAGTCATGTCTCCCAGCCTTGTCAACAGGGAAAGAGAGCAGCTGGCAGAAGAAGCAAGGGGGAGCACAGGTGCACCGAGTGGCTTGGGCCCGCCCTCGGTGCACCTAACTTCTCATTTGCATATGGATTAAGCAGCGGATCACTAAGTAAAACATATTATTACATTCAGGCATTGTGCTTGGCTTATCAGTGTATGGCTTGGTGACAGATTCCCTTTTAAAGGGGTTTCCCAGGGGAATATTTATTGTTTTAAAGGGATGCAGTGGATTACAAGTAAAAATACTCATTAGGCATAATGGACATGACTGTATCCGTCCTGTGGGCAGCAAAATGCGATTCCACAAAAAACGGAAACCTTCTGAGCGCAATCTGCGTTCTTCTCAGTCCCATGAATAGAAATGGCTATTCTTGTCTGCACGTTCTATAATCTGCAAGACGGACAAACGAAAGCGTGGGTCTGTGTGCAATTCGCAAAAAAAACGGATCCAAAACACGGTCGTGTGCATGATGCCTCACTCACCTCACCAATCTCCGTCACGCTCTGGTCTCTGCTGCTCTGGTCTCTGCTGCTCTGGTCTCTGCTGCTCTGGTCTCTGCTGCTCTGGTCTCTGCTGCTCTGGTCTCTGCTGCTCTGGTCTCTGCTGCTCTACACTTCCTGTTCCCATGCTCAACACACAGGAAGTGCCTTGCACTGCCCGCTCAGCCAGTCACTGGTCAAAGCATGGTCAGTGCTGCCGGCAGTGCCGAATACTCAGGATATGGACATATTAAACTGACTATGGAGGAGATTTTCTTCATTTTTATTGAAATGCAATAGTATATACAAAATGCTGAGCCACGCGTGTTTAGGGAAAGTCGCTGTACGGTAATCCTAATGGGTACAAGGCCGTGTAACGGGAATCTTGCCACAGTAATTTTTCTTCTAGGAAATCCACAGCTCCGACAGTCAGCAGGATGGTATCGTGCTTCAGCATGCTGTAGACGTTCATACCTGGCTCAGAGAAAAGCAGAAATGTAGTGAAGAAATCCCTGCCTTCAGACCGCCTTGTGTGCGCCCTCCTGCCTCTTTTACCACAAACATGTATGGAAATGGTTCAGGTAATACGGGCACTGCACAACAATTAGGGAGCTCTCATTTACAGACATGCAGTGGGCGGAGCTGTGTACCGCCGGAACAGCTCAACTGCGGGGGGGGGGGGGGGGGGGGGGGGGGGGTCTGCAGGGTGTCGGCCCCCGCTGATCAGATAGTGATGGCCTGTCCTGAAGATAACTTGGTAAAAGAATACCCCTTTATAAAAAATAAAAAAAAAAAGCTTATAATAGAGACTAAGTTGTTACCTATGGCTGGAATTAGATTGATTTTCTTTGAGTCGACTGTTGCACTGAAAATATTTTCCGGCATATCTTCATTGCTGTGAAAAAGACATATCTGTAAGATTTCTTCTTTTTTTTTGTTTTTAATTAACACCCCGCACGCCACCTTTACTAGCAGTTTACCAATAGTAGTTAGGGCAAAATGTGGAAAATTCATATCTTTTCTGTAATATGCCAATAAAGGCTATGGACACCTATGGGGACATTTTTTATAATTGGGTTTTGTACCCATTTGGGGCTAAAAATCTTTATTTATTTTCAGTTGGTCTTTATTAAAAAACATTTTGCAGCCATTTCTGAGATACAGGGTTAAAAAAAAAAAAAAAAAAAAAAAAAAATCTGTCTGCAGGCTGTCAGTTTCTGTTTTCTTTGAATCCTGTCATCTGACAGCTCCTGTGTAGCTCTTATCGCTGATCACCTAACCTCATAAGCACTCATTTAAGCCACATGCGTAGGCTACATGCACACGATCGTATGTATTTTGCGGTCCGCATTATGCGGATCCGCAAAAAATATGGATGACGTCAGTGTGACATCCGTGTTGCATCCGATTTTTTTTTGCGGATCCATTGTAACGATGCCTATCCTTGTCCGCAAAACGGACAAGAATAGGACATGCTCTTTATTTTTTGCAGGGCTACGGAACGGACATACGGATGTGGATAGCACACGGAGTGCTGTCCGCATTTTTTGCGGACCCATTGAAATGAATGGATCCACATCCTATCCGCAAAAAAAAAACAAAAACCGACACGGATATATTTAATACGTTCGTGTGCATGAGGGCTTAGTTTGATAAGAATAGAGCTATAATGAATGTTAATGAGGTCAGGAGTTCAGAGATAAGAGCTACAAATGAGCTGTCAGATGACGGGATTCAAGACACCTCAGACTGACAGCTTGCAAACAGACTGAATTTTAACCTTTGTATCTCAGCTGAGCAATTGAAAAAGTGATCAGATACGGATGACCAATTCTGAGGATAGGTCTACAGTAGTAAAATCCCGGAAAACCCCTTTAATGTGTCCACACATCAGTGGTTTTCAACAGAGACAGTGGGTCTGTGGTGACACCATGGAAGCATGCCCAATTTAGTCAGTGATTACTCATATTACGGTCTATGAGTCCATGAAAACCATGGACACGACACGGATGTCATCTGTGATGGGTCCCTGGTTTTCATGGACCATTGCTAGAAGATGCTACATGAAATATGGATGACACATGGAGGGCAAAAAACATGCACATGGCGCAAACACAGATCCTTCATGGACATGAAACACTGACCATCTTGTCACAGATGTGATCACGGACACGTACAAGAGGCCTAAGCATGGAGTTTTTACGATATTTTATAGGAAATAGGATTTTTTTGCTTAAAATTGGAGACAAAAAAACAGTCACAAAACATAATTATTATTATATTCACATGATTTTAGCCAATTCATTATCAATTCCTCGCAGCCACCACTAGGGGGAGCATTGGAGCGAGATCAATGAGTAAACAGTATACAGTTAGCTCCCTCTAGTGGTGGCAGCAGGTATCCAGCCTTATATCATTAAGCAATGACTAGGGCAGGGGATCAGAAAAACGAAGCTCCAACCGCTATAAAGACTGTTATCAGATGAATCAGCAGAGGTTTTTTTAGTGGACAGCCCCATATTAACGCTCTGGTACTTACACGTCAACGATTAGTACTGACTCCCCCCAATGTCGCCGATTAAAGAGATCTACGAGGTACTGAGGGTCTGGGGAGGGAATCTCGATGGAGTCAATAATGTGAAGGTCGTTCTGTCGGATGAAAGGGGCATTAATGAGTTAAAAAGCACAAGAATCAGTAACAGTTAAACTGTCCATCCAAATGGAAAAAGAGAACGTCCTGCATGTGTCAGCTAAAGGTGTCAATATTTTCCACTTAAAGGGATTGTCCCACGAAAAATGTTCAGTATTTTTCCAACCAGAAACTGGATCTGAATTCTGCATGTAATTAAAAATGTATTATAGCCACTGAGTTATTCAATTAAATGTATCTGTATAGCGCCACCTGCTGTTTGTTCTTTTCCTCATATTTCTGTCCACCTGGCTGAGGTGGACGCACATGCTCACTTCAATCCTTCACTTGACACCAGCCATATCTACTGTGGCAGTTGCAAGGAGAGAGCTGCAGCACAAAGGAAACTCCCCCTAAGAAAGGACGCAATCCCAGGGCTGTGATAGGGAGAAAGCTGCAGCAGCAGCAAGGACAATCTCCCTGAGCATCCATACACCCCCAGGGCTGTGATAGGGAGAAAGCTGCAGCAGCAGCAAGGACAATCTCCCTGAGCATCCATACACCCCCAGGGCTGTGATAGGGAGAAAGCTGCAGCAGCAGCAAGGACAATCTCCCTGAGCATCCATACACCCCCAGGGCTGTGATAGGGAGAAAGCTGCAGCAGCAGCAAGGACAATCTCCCTGAGCATCCATACACCCCAGGGCTGTGATAGGGAGAAAGCTGCAGCAGCAGCAAGGACAATCTCCCTGAGCATCCATACACCCCCAGGGCTGTGATAGGGAGAAAGCTGCAGCAGCAGCAAGGACAATCTCCCTGAGCATCCATACACCCCCAGGGCTGTGATAGGGAGAAAGCTGCAGCAGCAGCAAGGACAATCTCCTGAGCATCCATACACCCCCAGGGCTGTGATAGGGAGAAAGCTGCAGCAGCAGCAAGGACAATCTCCCTGAGCATCCATACACCCCCAGGGCTGTGATAGGGAGAAAGCTGCAGCAGCAGCAAGGACAATCTCCCTGAGCATCCATACACCCCCAGGGCTGTGATAGGGAGAAAGCTGCAGCAGCAAGTACACTCTCCCTGAGCATCCATACACCCCCAGGGCTGTGATAGGGAGAAAGCCGCAGCAGCAAGGACACTCTCCCTGAGAATCCATACACCCCCAGGGCTGTGATAGGGAGATAGCTGCCACAGGCAGGGTCTTCATAGGGAGCCTCCCTGAACAGCTCCCCAAATTGCTGCCGTTCCTGCCCCAGGAGCACAGTGCTCTCAGGTTTTCAGCGCTCAGATGCCGTGATCACATTTCACCCCCCCTCCCCCCATCTGAGGGGTTAAATGTCTGCAACTGGGGTTATCGCCAATCGCAGACATTAGCTCCAGGAGTCTGCTGTGTAAAACAGAAAGCACCCGGCAGCTACAGTGCTCACTCCGCTCCGGACGCCATCCGCCATACATGTACGGTGGATGACGTCAAAGGGTTAAAACTACTTTTGAATGTCCTCCTTCTGGGCTCATAAATGATCACTTGAAGTTACATGCTCCCCCGGCTTGAATAATGGCGGCTGAGTACGTGTATGTGGGGACATTATACAAGCCGCACACATCCGTGTGATCACATGACCAGGACAGATTACCATCCCCCTAGGAGTAAACAATGAAGGCTCCTATTGAATGACAGCAAGCAGAGATCTTGAAAATCATGTTGAATTGATACAGAAAGTACATTTTAAAATCTGTCTGACTGGATGTATCTAGATTTATTGCAAACGGTCAGATTTATACAGGCAGCAGACAAACGGACGCAGGCAGCGGTGGAGTGTCCTGCAGCTATATACATCTGCAGTGTGTAGGGTATATAGATGGATACTGCACCTGGGCGAGCTTTGTGGTCAGTGCAGTCTTCAGGCCCAGAGCGCGGACCTTCATGGGTAACATGTAATAGTAGCTGGTGGGGCCCCGGGGACCGTGAGCTACTCCACCTAGAAAGCGAACAGACAGAAGACACGACTGAAAATACGGATGATGTCAATTACTATTAGTATATCCAAAACATGTAACACGTTTTCACTCAATGACAGCAAGCAGAGGTCTTAACTGTGGAAAAGTCTACCATTTTTCTACACAGCACTCACCTCCTCTCCACAGCGGTGACCGGATGCTTCCCTGCCGCGCTCGCCCCGTGCCCTTCTGTACCCAGGGCTTCCTGCCTCCTCCTCTCACCTCTGCTCGAGTCTTTGTCTTGGCGTAACTCTGAAACATCAATGTAGAATATCGGCCTCTAGGACAGTGGTGGAGCTCACCCTGCCGATCCCGGGAATAACTACTGAGGAGAGGGGGAGGTAAGTACTTCTGCCAGATCCTCCTGCTCGCATCAGGACAGGAGAGAACAAAACACGGGGGGAGAGGGCGCGTGGCCGCCCTGTATATGGATGGAAGGCAAACGTGGCTGCCCTGTATACGGGAGGGGGGGGGGGGGGCAAAGTGGCTGCCCTGTATACGGGAGGAGGGGGGCAAAAGTGGCCTCCCTGTATATGAATGGAAGGCAAACGTGGCTGCCCTGTATACGGGAGGAGGGGAGCAAACGTGGCTGCCCTGTATACGGGAGGAGGGGGGCAAACGTGGCTGCCCTGTATACGGGAGGCAAACGTGGCTGCCCTGTATACGGGAGGAGGGGGGCAAACGTGGCTGCCCTGTATACGGGAGGAGGGGGGCAAACGTGGCTGCCCTGTATACGGGAGGAGGGGGGGCAAACGTGGCTGCCCTGTATACGGGAGGAGGGGGGCAAACGTGGCCGCCCCTGTATACGGGAGGAGGGGGCAAACGTGGCTGCCCTGTATACGGGAGGAGGGGGCAAACGTGGCCGCCCTGTATACGGGAGGAGGGGGGGCAAACGTGGCCGCCCTGTATATGGGAGGAGGGGGGCAAACGTGGCCGCCCTGTATACGGGAGGGGGGGGGGGCAAACGTGGCCGCCCTGTATACGGGAGGAGGGGGGGGCAAACGTGGCCGCCCTGTATACGGGAGGAGGGGGGGCAAACGTGGCCGCCCTGTATACGGGAGGAGGGGGCAAACGTGGCCGCCCTGTATACGGGAGGAAGGGGCAAACGTGGCCGCCCTGTATACGGGAGGAAGGGGCAAACGTGGCCGCCCTGTATACGGGAGGAAGGGGCAAACGTGGCCGCCCTGTATACGGGAGGAAGTGGCAAACGTGGCCGCCCTGTATACGGGAGGAAGGGGCAAAACGTGGCCGCCCTGTATACGGGAGGAAGGGGCAAACGTGGGCCTTGGGGCCCCCTGTATATGTATGTAGAGGGAATGTGACCGTCCTGCACCTAGGGAGGGGGCATACATTTGCCCACCGTGTAAATGGGGGAGTTGGTGCATGTGACCACACTGTATATGGGGCATGTGACCAAGGTTTATTTGGGGCAGGGGGCGTGTGACCATACTGTATATGGAGCAGGGGGTATGTGGCCGCACTGTATATGGGGCAGGGGGCATGTGGCCGCACTATATATGGAGGCAGTTCGGGGTAACAATGTATGCTGTGTGGCTCTGCCTTGATGAGGTAGCAGCGGGTACTTACAATTCTTTTGAAGTTTCGCTGCCAGGTTACCACTTGGTGAAGAATATCAATCCTATAAGGACAGAGCAAAAACACGTCACCCACCTGCAGAATGCCCCCTACTGGTCACATGACAGATGGCGGGCTAGAGGACACGACCATGAGACTAAGCTTTCACATGAATGCATACAGCTCCCATTGAAATCAATGTCTGGGGAATGTCGCCTCTTCTTGCTGAGATCCCCCTGATGACATATGGATTTTACAGGCCAGGCACCTAACCCCAGCTGTACGTTATATGGAATGAATAGGTCTCACCTGGGGGGGACATCAAACACATCGGGGTGCAGCTGGACCAGGCTCTTTGCTTCATCCTCCTGTTCATTCAGCGTTTCTAACCAGACTGTCTGGGCAGATAGGTGAGGAGGCACTGGGATCTTACATGTTCGTACCACGGGCCGAGAGAGGTCCACCGGGGAGCGCTGGACTGGATGGTAGAGAAGAACAGCAGGAACGGTTAAAGAAGAACTCCCGCAAAAAATTTTATTCTCTGACCTGTTAGAAAGATGCATGATATAATCTGTAGTGAATGTCATCTTCTTATCAGAGGCTGTAATTATGAGTAATAACCTCTCTTCTTATTGTAGCTGGGTCATGTGACCAACTCCCTGACCTCCAACTGACCCAGGACAGGAAGCCAGTCACTGCTCTATTCATTCCAATGAGACTTAAAGTGAGGCTCCCATAGGAATACATAGAGAAATAGACTTCCTGTCCACACATAAGGTGCTGTGTGAGTTGGTGGGTCTAATTCCTAGTCACATGACACAGATGAGAAACTTCAGGATGATATAACTCAAAAATTCAGCTACTGGTAAGAAAATGACATTCAGATTTATATCATGTACATTTCTAGCAGGACATGGAATAAAATTTTTTGCAGGAGTTCTTCTTTAAGATATGTGGCATACATATCTGATAATCAGAAGTTACAATTAGAGAATGTATCACCACCATCGGTGAGAGCTAGGGCAGAGCGCAGGGATTAAGGAGGCTGCGGGGGTGAGAGCGCCAGAGGAAGAGTGCAGGGATTAAGGAGGCTGCGGGGGTGAGAGCGCCAGGGGAAGAGTGCAGGGATTAAGGAGGCTGGTGGGGGTGAGAGTGCCAGGGGAAGAGTGCAGGGATTAAGGAGGCTGTGGGGGTGAGAGCGCCAGGGGAAGAGTGCAGGGATTAAGGAGGCTGTGGGGGTGAGAGCGCCAGAGGAAGAGTGCAGGGATTAAGGAGGCTTGCGGGGGTGAGAGCGCCAGAGGAAGAGTGGCAGGGTTAAGGAGGCTGCGGGGGTGAGAGCGCCAGGGGAAGAGTGCAGGGATTAAGGAGGCTGCGGGGGTGAGAGCGCCAGGGGAAGAGTGCAGGGATTAAGGAGGCTGCGGGGTGAGAGCGCCAGGGGAAGAGTGCAGGGATTAAGGAGGCTGCGGGGGTGAGAGCGCCAGGGGAAGAGTGCAGGGATTAAGGAGGCTGCGGGGTGAGAGCCGCAGGGGAAGAGTGCAGGATTAAGGAGGCTGCGGGGGTGAGAGCGCCCAGGGGAAGAGTGCAGGGATTAAGGAGGCTGCGGGGGTGAGAGCGCCAGGGGAAGAGTGCAGGGATTAAGGAGGCTGCGGGGTGAGAGCGCCAGGGGAGAGTGCAGGATTAAGGAGGCTGCGGGGGTGAGAGCGCCAGGGGAAGAGTGCAGGGATTAAGGAGGATTAGGGCTGCGGGGGTGAGAGCGCCAGAGGGAAGAGTGCAGGATTAAGGAGCTGCGGGGGTGAGAGCGCCAGAGGAAGAGTGCAGGGATTAAGGAGGCTGCGGGGGTGAGAGCGCCAGAGGAAGAGTGCAGGGATTAAGGAGGCTGCGGGGGTGAGAGCGCCAGAGGAAGAGTGCAGGGATTAAGGAGGTTGCGGGGGTGAGAGCCGCCAGGGGGAAGAGTGCAGGGATTAAGGAGGCTGTGGGGGTGAGAGTGCCCAGGGGAAGAGTGCAGGGATTAAGGAGGCTGTGGGGGTGAGAGTGCCAGGGGAAGAGTGCAGGGATTAGGAGGCTGCGGGGGTGAGACAGAATATATATATTTTTTTTCACAGTATTGATTTGATATGGGGATATTTTGCCAGGACTCCCCTTACGTCTATAACGTGTCTCAGTGTCACAGACAGATCAGCCTACCACGTACATTTGATGGGTCCGTCTTTTAATCCAGGAGGTAGAATGAGGTTGGGAGGAACAGTCGGTTCAGAGGAGAAAGACGAGAGGAGCTGCAGAGAAGACATTAATATTAGTATCATCCTCTGCTGTAACAATGTACCATTAATGAGGAGGAGGGGTGCAGGGCACAGGGACTGTGCATTACTAGGGAGCCTGGGTGACTACATGACTAACACTGGCTGTAGTAACTGGACTGGGCGCAAATATACAGCCTCAAAGCAGTGGTCACCGACCTGAAGCAAAATTACAACTCCCAGCATGGCTGTTAGGGAATGCTGAGAGTTGTAGTTTCACCACAGCTGCAGAGACACAATGTAACACAACCTCCAGCTGAGGTGAAACTACAACTCCCAGCATGACCTGACAGATTTGAGCTTTCAGGGAATGCTGGGATCTGTAGTTGTAGAGATTCTCTATTACAGGACGATACCATTATTCTAAAGCACAGGAGGACGATTCCACTGTATTAAACAGGACGATACCATTATACAGATAAAATAACGGTCAGCAACGCTCACCCTGATCCCGGGCCCCCTCCTCCCACAGGTCAGCAGGAGACCCCTCAGCATCATCCCGGGTTCGGCTGCTCTCACATGTAAGCAGGAAGGTCACTGCACGGCATGACAAGATGACTTCCGGCGCGGGACATGACGCTGAAGCCGCTACTGCCAGCACTTTGGGAAAGACGATGCCCACAGCATGACGTCAACACGTTCTTGCGCATGCGCAGAAATAAAAGACTTGGGGTTTGGATAGTGAACTCTGGAGGGCGCTCTATCTGCAGAACAGCTGTAATTTGTATGGGGCTAGTCATTGGAGCTTGCTAAGACTGTAAGAAGTCATTTAATGGGGTGCACTGCATATGGCATCATATATTGTAAATCACTATCTGTATTTTGGGGGGCACTAGCTGTATGGCGTCATTTACAGTGAGATGTGGAGGCACAGTATTCAGAATTACTGGTGTGGTACTATTTTAGAGGCACTGAGTGTACGGCATTATTTTTGGGGACGCTGTCTGGGAGGTACTATTATACTGCATTATACGGATTTGAGAATACTATGTTTTTTTTTTTATGGAGTGCAGGATTTGCTGGCACAGTAATAGAGGCAGCAGTGTTGCAGTTAGAAAAAAAAGGCAGGATGGCAGCACTATTTCTTCCTGCAGTGCAGTAACTGGGAACACTGCTAGGGTCAGTAACACTGTTGGAGGCAATATTAGGGCTAACTACAGGATGAGATTATTACAGGGGATGCAGGATGGGTAGTTTCCTATAGCGGGTTAGGATGTGCTAGATAAACAAGGAGCCAAAGCTGTCCCTGCAGCAAACTCAGAGTGTCATGACTGGAAGAAGTGGTCATGGTGGTCAGGGCCAGATGGAGAAGAAGCTGCATAGTATATGTCTGTAGTCAGAGGTGTATTTATTTGTCCAATCCTCGGCTTCTTTCACATTTATGACACAGCAGTTTTCCGGATCCACCATAGCCAGATGTGCTGTGTACTCACTGAACCCCATAGGCTATAATCGGATCCAGCGGGAATCCTGCCTGAAACCAAATTGTGTGGGTTTAGCGGCAGATTTCAGTGCGGAAACGCTGAGGATCTGCAGGTATCACCCTTTGTGCTGCAAAGGGGGACTCTGCGGCAGCTCTCTGCAACTTAAACTGACACTCTGTGGATTTGAACTCCGCACCACACGTGAAGTTATGTGTAGATTCAGGGGTAGACTCTGTGGCAGAGCGTGGATAAAATTAGTGACAGTCTCACCCGCTTTTCTGCTACTATAAAAGCTGTAGATTCTCCACATGAAACCCTGCGGCAGAAAATGCACCTGGTCACAGGATCGCAGGGAGCCCGTTCTAGAGCAGTGCTGCAGGGACCAACCAGACCCAGCACGGCCCCTTACGGTGATAATTGTCGCTGCAACGATGTAGGATAAAACAAAATGGTGATGTGGCCACTAGAGGGAGCTGTAACCACGTATAAGAATTCTGTTTTCTTCTTGCTTTTTTGGACCAACAGCTTGTAATTATATAATTTTCAGTGTCTCCAAGAAATCATTTACAAATACACTGTCCAGAGGGGGGATAAGGATAAACTAACTCCAGGAGGAGCTGCAGATTCAGCTTTTACCCCAAGTACCCCTGGAATTCTTCTCCTGTCCCCACCACAGACCTCCGTCCCTTCACCTGATAAAGGACACAGTAACATGGTGTCCATAATGATGTATCTTGGATGGTGGATCTTTGAAATGGTGGTTTTAAGGTATCGGGAAGTTGGAGACATGCTGAACCCTAAACTGAATTGTCCATTTTTGGTTGAGGTTGTACTGTATTGGAGTGATGGTAACTACTGACCAGCGAGGGGGCAATAGGCTTATATCTCACCTCACCACTATGGTCAGCAGGCCCCATCTCCCCAGTGTCTGGTGTCCTCATGAAGATGATCCCTTTCATTATTGTCTATTACATGCCTTTCAACAGTCCCAGACCAAAAAGAGTTGGTCTCCCACTGCCAGGATCCAATACTCAAAAATCCAAAAACTAAATGTGGTCCTGAAATCCAAAAACTGTCTGGTCCTTAAATGAATTCTCCATTTCGGACAATCCCTACTCATTATAAATGGTCCCTTTAAGAAAAGTGTGAGTGAAATGATTCTACAGAATCGATTTGTCCAATCAGCAAGGCTTCTTCATTTGCATAAACCCTGCTGATTGGACAAATCGATGCAGTAGAATCATTTCTCTCATCTCTACTTGGATGAACTTCATTCTGTGAGGAAGCAAGTGTTCACTTTCCCTGCAGCGCCACCACAGGCAATATTAAGCATTACATAATGTCCATTCAAATCAATGGGTTCTCTCCATAATGTAGGACATGTCAGGTCCTCCAAAAGAGAGATGCTCTTTGTAACCACTCTCTACTCTGCTGAACAGATGAGGATCCCCCTCTATTAGCTATAGAGTGTTAGGAAAATGGGTTGTCTAAACTGGACAACCCAGAGGGTTAGAGGGTATTTCCATCTGAGGTGATGCAATTACTTTGTGTCTACTCCTACCTCTGGGATCTTCACTGACTGTGAGAATGAAGGGGCTGCATCGCTGGTTTAGCAATGTGGCCTCTGTAGGGTGCCCCTTTTAAGTGATAGAGGCCACACTGCATCTTCCTGCATAGCCAGTGGGCAGGAGTGCCGCTGTGCTGTGAAAACTTTGAAGGGTCTACAACACTAACCCAGCAAAGTGAAGATCGATGGAGGTTTAAGATGTTGAACCCCCCCACACCCCCATCATGAAGTGAAGGTGTATTCTAGTGATATACCATAACTATATAAGATACTCCTTTAATTTCTGACCTTATGAGAGTCCGTGATATGTCTAAAAGAACACATGTAAAATTAGAAGAGGGGGGCCTTCTCTATTTGCCACGTTCTTAAGAGGTTTTTCTTTGGAAGATTATTTGCTGATCTGTTTCGTGCTAATTTTAACCGTGTTTACGACCAGTAAAGGACCATTTTCCTCATTTTCAGGATGGACTCGACCACTGTCGCCTTTCTGTATACACAGGGGATGAAAGCCTCTTCTATTAGCACGCTGGGCCTTTAGCTATTTCACTGACCACAGCCTTGTGCTGACGTCATCAGACAGTACAGTAGACACTAGATACCAGCCATCTGTCTTAAATCTCCTGGCCTGGTAGACCCTCATAAGCACAAGATAACCACCAACTTGCTAATGTCTCTCTCTAATCAGCTTTTGGCCTGGTAGACCCTTGTAAGATGCCCCTACATGTTATATACCAGACCAAATAAAGTTTCTCAGCCAGTCATCTGCTATCTATACACAGTACATACCCACCAATTCAGCCTGGCAGAGCCTTGTAAGCTGGTGTAGTTATTTCATACCCACCAAATGTTGATGGCCTCTCAACTTAGCAGGCCCTTGTAAGATGCAACTATCTAATGTCTTATTAGACATCTCCAAGTAGCTAATGTCTTCCATCCTGGCAGATGCTCATAAGTTGGCCATACACATTAGACACCCACCATATCGAATGTTCCTTGGCCCAGTAGACTCTTGTATGACTACCTTAGACATTAGATATCTACTAAGTATCAAAGGTCCATCATAAGGTGCTCATACACGTTACTACTATCAGCCGTCCATACACGTTAGATGCCTACCAACTATCTAATGTCTTTTGGTCCAGTAGTATACCCATAGACATTAGATACTTGACCTCCATCTAAGTTCTCTTGACCTCATAAACCCTAATAAGCCTCCATAGATACAAGATACTTGAAAATTTAGAAGACCCTTATTAGCTGTCCATGGATATTAGATACCAACTGTCTAATGTCTATTGGAGTGGCAAAGCCTTGTTAACTGCCTGCAAGAGGCACCTCTTACAAGAAAATTTTGACTGTTTCACCAGTTACTGTTCAGCCTCTATGGGTTGCCATTAACTCTATTATGGTGGTAATACAACCCATGTTGAGCTGTTATGTGTCTGATTATTGTGAAAGCACCCGTAGAGTGTCTGGTATGTGATATGCTACCTTGCTACAGTATATGTTACGCACTTAAAGGGGTTCTCCGGGAATTAAGAAAATACTTAAATATTATTTTATTATAAATGTATTCCTAAATACCTTTCATTAGTTATAATGGCTCGTTTTGTCTAAGGACCAATCATCAGGGGAAATAAAATGGCTGCCGTCCTATTAGTGCACACAGAACCTGTCCTAATTACACAGCAGGACGTTACTTCACAACACTGAGGTAAAGAGCTGCCTCACCCTTCTCTCTGCTCTGCTTGTCAGGGATTATGTTCCTGAATATAGCTGATAAGAAATTTAGCCGACTCTCTGGGGAATTTAGATCAAAAGTGACAAGAAGTACAGAGAGGACGGACAGGACAGACTGGTAATGTGTTGCTATGGTAATGGAGACTGTATACAAGTGCTGCTGCTCATTATCCCCACCCTCCTCTCTGTACTTCATGTCTCCTTATCATTCCCATTCCCAAAAAGCAGAGAGGAGGATGAGGCAGCTCTTTACCTCAGTGTTGTGAAGTAACTTGTCCTCCTGTGTGATTAGGACAGGTTTTGTGTGTACTAATAGGGCGGTGGCCATTTTGTTTCTCCTAGTGATTGCTCTGTAGATAAAACAAGCCATTATAACTAATGAAAGGTATTTGGGAATATATTTATAATAAAGTAATATTTAAGTATTTTCATTTTCTTAATTCCCGGAGAACCCCTTTAAAGAAGAACTCCCGCAAAAAATGTTATTCCATGTCCTGCTAGAAATGTACATGATTTAATCTGTAGTGAATGTCATTTTCTTACCAGTGTCTGTATTCGTGAGTTATATCTCCCTGATGCTTCTCATCTGTGTCATGTGACTAGGAATTAGACCCACCAACTCACACAGAGACTTATGTGTGGACAGGAAGTCTAATTCTCTATGTATTTCTATGGGAGCCTCACTTTCAGTCTCATAGGAACGAATAGAGAAGTAACTGGCTTCCTGTCCTGGGTCAGTTGGAGGTCAGGGAGTTGGTCACATAACCCAGCTACAATTAGAAGAGAGGAGATAACTCACAAATACAGTCTCTGATAAGAATATTACATTTATTACAGATTATATCATGCGTCTTTCTAACAGGTCAGAGAATAAAAATGTTTGCAGGAGTTTTTCATTGAGCGTGTCATGTAGAATTCTCCATGTGATGTGTCTTATGCCGCTGTTAGACACCAGTAAAGTATTGAGTAATGTATGCTCCATTGTGTGTTACTACCCTGTATACTGATGTTATATATAAGATGTATACTGATAGTGGTAACATCACAGACAGCCTGCAGCCCATTTGTGTCTTGTACTCTGAGGCAGGATGTTGATTGGAGCTGCAGATGTGTTTGAGATAAGCCACATTGTGATTGGTGAGAAATACACTGTATAGGACAATAAGTAATGCCATGAACACTGCAACACTGGGATGAATCTGAGATCAGTGTAAGGGATATGCCTGCAACGCCCCCATGCTGTGTAGCATGCTCCTGTATAAATAGAACTGCCTGTTAGGACCTTGTGGTCAGAACACACAGAGCACAGAAAGGTGAAGCACAATGACGGCAGACACAGAGGATGCAGAGAGATGTCACAGCCACTGTTGTACAGAGGACCAGCCACACACATTGTGATAGTTAGCTAGGAAGTGGAGGTGAGTGACGCTTGTCAATCAGCACACGAGCGTGTACAGTGTTTCACTGTACAGCGGCGGCCTCAGGAAGCGCACGGCGTCATAGCAACCAATGACGCTGTGCGCTCCCGTCCTCAGAGGGAGCACGGTCCAGGCTTTCACGGCCCGTACCAGACCGTGTTCCACGGTCGGGTGTGACAGGCCTTAGAGTAAAGGAGCAGCAACATATGAAGCAGAAGGGAGCATTGAGAACGGGTAGCTGCCTGGGACTACCTAGCCCTCACATCAGGGAGCATCTTGTGGACCGCAGAAAAGCCAGATGGCATTATTGTCACTCTGGGGATTGGACGCAGCATCAGAAGCTCAGTGCCAGATAGACCGCCTAGAGAAGCAATTAAGTCTGTTGCCATGAATAGAGACGGTGTGCTTACCAAGCCCATTGCCTCTAATCAGTAATGACACTGGTTGTGCACAAGACTGCAGAGCTGGACTTCGCTTATAGCGGTATCCTTTCCCAAGTCCTAACTGTGGCTCGTGTTACTCAAATACCCCAGGACTTACTGTAGGGCTGAATTACACAACAACCGGACAGTGGCAAAAACCACATAAATGATGCACCTATCAATACTGGCAGAAATCAAGACCCTTGAACAGGTGCGTGACAGGAACTGAATGTTGAGAGTTACAGAAGGAGACGACGATCGACCAATAGAGTGGAAGGCAGATGCATGACATAGAGGTAGATAGTGGATGAATGACAATAAACTGGAATGGTGCTATACTGAACTGACCCTATCTGAATTCAAGTCAGCAAATCAGCCAGGACAATGCAACATCACAGCAACAAACAAATTCCAGACAAAGCAACAAACTAAAGTCTGTGAAACCACAGAATAAACACTAAACTAGAAAAGTACCAGAATTTGGGAGGAAAAGCACATGGCCATCAATATACCCAGCAATGAAACTACTGTAATTTGAGGCTTGGATTTAAATACACTCACAATCAGCACTCCACCCTAATCAGTCAGGCAAGGCTAGATGATAACCAAACCCAGATTCAAATGAAAGTCAGTGGCATAACAACTGCTTAAACAAAGTTAGTAACTAGGTGAACTTAAAGGGGTTGTCTCACTTCAGTAAGTGGCATTTATCATGTTGAGAGAGTTTATACAAGACACTTACTAATGAATTTTGATTGTCCATATTACCTCCTTTACTGGTTGGATTCATTTTTCCCATCACATTATACACTGCTTGTTTCCATGGTTACGACCACCTTGCAATCCATCAGTGGTGGTCGTGCTTGCACAATATAGGAAAAAACACTAACCTATGTGCGCTCCCATGGTCCCGGCCACCAGAGAGACTGATGCTTTCTTCTTTAGTGTGCAAGCACGACCACCACTGATAGATTGCGGGGTGGTCTGTAACCATGGAAACGAGCAGTGTATAATGTGATGGAAAAATGAATCCAGCCAACAAAGGAAGCAATATGGACAATCACAATACATTAGTAAGTGCCTTGTATTAACTTTTCCTTCATGATCAATGTCATTTACTGATGTGAGACAACCCCTTTAAAGCAAGAGACTGACCCCTGGTGCTCATAATGTTACCACCTCCCCCTTCTGAAGTCTGGGTTTACCTGGATTTGCTGCCTGAAAATCTCTTCTGAATCGATGTTTCTCGCCTGTTCCAAGGACCTACCTTCCGGAGAACAGCCCCAACATTTAACAAGGTAATGGAGTTGTCTGCCATGCCACTTAGAGTCAAGGATCTTTTGAACCACATACTTAGGCTGACCATGGACCCAAAGAGGTGGGTGTCTATGTAGTGATCTTCTAAATGGTGACACAGGCTTAAAAAGGGGACAATGAATGTTTTTGGATATCCTCTTGGGGGGTGGACAAAGGTTTTTAACTGACCAAAAGGGAGGGACCTAGATGTCTTATTGCAGACACAGATCTCAGATGCCCTAATAAATGTCTCTATGTCTTTCCTCATAGCTTGCCACCAAATGCACAGTATCCGTTTTTTGACGGACCAGAAGAACAGAAAATAAGGGTGATGTAAACTCTCCTTAATTCTCCCACAATTTTATCAGGGGTAACGATAAGACAAAATATGGGAGTCTTCACATGCTGTTGTAGAAAACTATGAGAAAGGACGTCAGCTTTTAGATGTTTGGAACCTGGAACCAAGTCAACGGGACAGTCATAATCTTGTGAACATTGTCTTCTCACAAAAAAGAACAAAAACCATCATCTGCTCTGCGAGCAGCCCCTACAAAGTAATAGCAGTGAGCAGAACATGGAAATCAAGGAATCTACCTGTACATGTTGTCCCCCACTGTTTAACCCCTTTCTGACATCCTATATGTATGGCACGCTGATCGAACGGGCACAGGAGCTGACCACCGCATATAAGGAGTTTACAGAAGGAAGAAGCAACCTCTCTGACCCCATTGGCTTCCCGGGATGCAATCATGGGGTGCCAATGGTTGCTAAGGCAGTCTGAGGCCTTACACAGGCCTCAGGGCCTGAAAACCACAAAAGCCTATGAGGCCCAGCCCCTAGGCTATGCATAGTTGCCAACTCTCCCGAATTTGCAGGTACTATCCCTGCAAATTCTGACTGCCCATGCCAAAATGGGTGTGGCTAACAATAACCCCGCCCAAACGTGAGCATTCTGGAGTTTTGGATGTCCCGATTTGACCAAACTAAAAGTTGGTAAGTATGGGCTATGTATTGTAACGCATTGTAGAAGAGATCAGACCCTCAAAAGTTGAAGTCCCATACTGGGACAGATGAATACTGTAAAAAAAAAATGTTCCCAGAACAGTCATTTTTTTTGTCACCTCACAAAAAGCATAATATCAAGCAATCAAAAAGTACTATGTACCCCAAATGGTATGAATGAAAATGTCAACTCAACCCACAAAAAACAACCTCACTAAAGACCACCTCCAAAAAAAAGAAAATAGCGACACAAAAACATGATTTGTTCTTTTCAAAAATACTTTGTGTTAAAACGTTAAAATGTAAAAAAAAAAAATGATATAAAATTGGTGTGTTAGTCAACATACTCAACATCTTTATCAATATGAATTACAAAAGTGTATCTCAATAAATTAGAATATCATCAAAAAGTTGTTTTTTCCAGTACTTCAGTTCTAAAAGTGAAACACATATATTATATAGAGTCATTACAAACAGAGTGAACTTTTTCAAGTGTTTATTTCTGTTAATGTTGATGATTATGGCTTATAGCCAAGGAAAACCCAAAAGTCATTATCTCAGAAAATTAGAATAATTAACCAAAAACACCTGCAAAGGCTTCCTAAGCCTTTACAAAGCTCCCTTAGTCTGGTTTAATAGGCAACACAATCATGGGGAAGACTGCTGACCTGACAGATGTCCAGAAGGCTGTCATTGACACACTCCACAAGGAGGTTAAGTCACAAAAGGTCATTGCTGAAGAAGCTGGCTGTTCACAGAGTGCTGTATCCAAGCATATTAATGGACAGTTGAGCGGAAGGAAAAAGGGTGGTAGAAAAAGGTGCACAAGCAACAGGGAGAACCGCAGCCTTGATAGTTTTGTTAAGAAAAGGCCTTTCCTAAATTTGGGGGAGATTCACAAGGAGTGGAATGCTGCTGGAGTCAGTGCTTCAAGAGCCACCGCACACAGAAGTATCCTGGACATGGGCTACAAGTGTCGTATTCCATGTGTCAAGCCACTCATAACCAATAGACAACGCCAGAAGCGTCTTACCTGGGCCAAGGAGAAAAAGAACTGGACTGTTCTCAGTGGTCAAAGGTGTTGTTCTCAGATGAAAGTAAATTTTGCATTTCATTTGGAAATCAAAGTCCCAGAGTCTGGAGGAAGAGTGGAGAGGCCTCAATCCAAGCTGCTTGAGGTCTAGTGTGAAGTTTCCACAATCAGTGATGGTTTGAGGAGCCATGTCATCTGCTGGTGTTGGTCCACTGTGTTTTATCAAGACCAAAGTCAGTGCAGCCGTCTATCAGGAAATTTTAGAGCCCTTCATGCTTCCCACTGCCAACAAGCTTTTTGGAGATGGAATTTTTATTTTCCAGCAGGACTTGGCACCAGTCCACACTACCAAAAGTACCAATACCTGGTGTAATAACCACAGTATCACTGGGCTTGATTGGCCAGCAAACTCACCTGACCTTAACCCCATAAAGAATCTATGAGAGACACCAGACCCAACAATGCAGACAAGCTGAAGGCTGCTATCAAAGCAACCTGGGCTTCCGTCACACCTCTGCAGTGCCACAGGCTGATCACCTCCATGCCACGCCGCATTGATGCAGTCATTCATGTGAAAGGAGCCCCAACCAATTATTGAGTGCATTTACTGTACATACTTTTCATTTGCCCAACATTTCTGTGTTTAAAAAAAAAAATTACAGTTGGTCTAATATAATATTCTAATTTTCTGAGATAACGACTTTCGGGTTTTCCTTGGCTGTCAGCCATAATCATCAATATTAACAGAAATAAACACTTGAAAAAGTTCACTCTGTTTGTAATGACTCTATATAATATATGGGTTTCACTTTTTGAATTGAATTACTTAAAAAAAATAACTTTTTGATGATATTCTAATTTATTGAGATGCACTTTGTAGTAACTCTCAATAGCGTATGGCCAGCAGTAATAATGGTGGTTACAGTACTTTTTTATCTCTCTAAAGAATACTTTGCAGTCTCTCAGTAGAATCACAGGCATTTAAGAAGGTTCTTATTAAGTTCTTCTGCAGTTCCCGGACTGAGGAGTGCAGAACTGAGATACAGGTGGGAAATCTATCTTAAAGTCTGGTAGGATGCTTTGGCAACATTCCCTTCACAGCAGCAAAGCCTTTCTGCCTTAAAAGAGAGCAATACGCCTTTCTGCCTTAAAAGAGAGCAATACCTTGCTGGCTGAAGCTTGCATGGCCATGTGAGTTCTAGACCTTCTCAGAGATTTGGTCTTTCTCTATTCATGGCCACTTTAGTAGTAGAGTTACTTCCACTGAAAATGTAGGCTTTGAGATTAGGATTCTCTGAACTTGTAGCTAGTGATGCAGGAGCTGTAACACATGCACATCTTCTCCCTTGCACTGCTCAGAATAGACATTACCAAGACTAACACTAACTGTCATGGGGCAGACCTAGTCCATCTCTCGACAACCTAATACAATTTGTCAAGTTGTTAACCATATGCTGTCCACACCACGCTATTAAGTGCATGTACATAACAAATTACATTTAACATTGCATTAACACTTTGCAGTACTTTTTCAGAGGTATTGTACATCCTCCACAGTGCCTTCATGGTGGAAAGGTCACTTCATCAGTAAAACAGCATAGGATGTTGGTCAAAGATCTTCAATACTTCTTAAAGAACACTGCAGACAGAACTGATGCACTGTGTTATGCCTAGTGCAGGGTGCGGAGCATGACTCAAAGATTGTTTCATTGGTATTGCTTGGACCACTCCTTCAGACCCTGCCCTAGGCGCAGTGGGTCCAGACTTCCTTTGATTTAGCTCTGAGTCTATGCTTCAAGGAGGTGATGAAAAATGGTTGAAGGAATTGGGCAGGGAGGTTGGTCTAGACATCTTGGAGAACTAAACACAGATCTATGGATGTAGGCTTGCTCAAATCCTTCTTACTCCTCATGTAATCCTAGACAGACTGAAGGATGTTGAGATCAGGACTCTGTGGAGGCCACATCATCACTTTCAGGGCTCCTTGTTCTTCTTTACCCTGAAGATAGTTCTTAATGACATTGGCTGTATGTTTGTGGTTGTTGTCCTGCTGCAGAATACATTTAAACCATTAACACTTCTATTTTTGAAAGCATTCTTACTTTACAGAACTTTCTTCCCCACATCTGCCTAAAACAATTGTACAGTCCTGTGTATTGGAATAAACCCTCCAAAGCTAGAATTTCAAAAATAAATGAACGCCAGATGATTTTTTCCTCAGAAATGGACAGCAATATAGAAGTCTTCTCAAAAGTAGAAAAAAACAATGGTGAAGTAACATTGGAAAGTATCGAAGATGAATCAGTTTACGGATCTAATTCTATGAAGAGTTGGAAAATTAGATTGGTGATAAGACTGCTGGCGACGGTCAGGTCGTTTTAGATAGCTCCATAAACAGGATCTGTATATGGGAGAGTATAACACACAGAGGACATATAAAATATAATATGTGGTGTTAATAAGCATGGCGCCGTATGTTTAAGCAGCTGCCGCAGAAAACAGCAGCCGGATCCATTTTGGCATGGGTTTTAACAGCTGCCTGTCTGAGATCAAGGTGCTATGTGAGAACGTTGGATAAAGACAAAAAAAAATCTTCTCAACGTAAACAGGCAATTCGGAGAGTTGATTATATACAGATGTAGTATTCGTGTGTCGGGGGAGCAGATCTTGTGACCGCTCCACTCCCCCTCCCAATGTCACGTTTCCTATTTGGTATTGAGTCCAGTCGATGCCATGTCTGATAAGACGATACAGATGACATTCCAAACGTGGCGTAATGCCCAACCAGCTGTTGTCACACAATCCCTCCGACTGGTCTATACATTCTTCTGAGGGCATGGATGTATCTTACATAGAATCTATTGTGAGGATGCCAAGAGGAGGCCCCAACTGATTTATCTAATCTTTAATTGCCATATAATTGCTTGAAGATATTTTGTGCAAACAAAATGGACTCTGTGGCCGGCCTCTGAGAAAACCATACATCTGGTTTGCTAATTATGGAGGGAACAAGTTGATAGCTTCAAAGTCTTCGACGCGACTGTAACCGTTTAGAGTGAAATACTGTTCACTGCTCAGGAAGCATCTGCTCAGCACATGAAGTGGTGGGGGATGGGGTAAGGACCTATATGTACTATCTGGCGGATTCCCCTTTATACAGTCTGTAATTTATATAATAGGGTTTACACTGCAATATCCCGCATATGTTCAGCTGGACATTCTGGTCCTCATCTTTGGAGACACGAGTTTTCTGCATGACAGATTTTGAAAAACAAGTTATGAGATAAACAATGTACTATAGACGCTTCCAAACACCATAATTGAAGAATTCTAAACTAATTTTCAGAGATTTTTCTATGCCGAGCAGACACGTCCTCCTCCAGGCTGTGCAGGACAAACTGGCAAGAGGTAGGATGAGGCCACATGAAGTCCTCTCATCGGGTCATACGAGGTCTTCATGGCCACTGGAACTTTTCTTGTTTGTTTACCGACTCTGATATCACGACGCGATCACATTACAAGGGACACTAAAGACCTTTATACATGGGCCAATTATTGTCCAAAAGGAAGTCTCGTTCCTGGGTAAAAGGCCTGCCGATCAACCCACAAAACTGGCAAACACTCGTTTGCTGGCTGATCAGATATGTTATAAAAAACCTTTGTAGTCTGCACATCTCTCCATGTAATTATCTGTCCTTAAATGAGCATTGTTACATCTTCATTCGACGCTCGTTACAGGGCAGAAATCTTCTTCTGTAAAAGGACCAGATATGATTAGTCAGTTTCAAGGATTGTCAAGGAAGGTCAATCCTCTAGGATACAAACTGTTTTACACAACCTAAATTAGGGTGTGGCATCAAAAGTATCCCTAGGGTCTTCACCCTTAACCCCACATGGAGGTGGGATCTTTGCTGTAGGAGGATTCTAAGGACTCAGTTCCCAGAATAGTCATGGTTTGGTCAGGGGTGCACCACCAATGAGGCCAGGTGAGGCGATTGCCTCAGGCAACACTTGGTAGGGGCAAGAGGGGGGCAGCGGAAGGGCCATGTGCAATGAGCGCTTTCATTGTGGTAAAGGGGTTAGGTTAAGAAATTGGCATGGGGGGGCACCATTTCAGTTTTCGCCTCAGGCAGCAGAAAGGCTAGGTGCACCTCTGGGTTTGGTGGCACTGATGGAGATGTGTCGTGGTCCGGAACAGAGCTGAGGGCCAATCCTGAGGATGAGACAGGAGTGCGGTTAGGAATCGAGACAAAGGTCAGAGCCAGAAGTAGAACTGCAAGTGCCCTGGAAACGATTTCTAGGGACAGAAACGAGGTCCGGAACAAAACCAAGGTCATGGTCAACACATTGCCAATTGACAGGAATAGGAGCTAGGAAAGGATGAACCTCAGGCATCAGGCAAAGCATGACAGGACAAATAATGTATATATAGAGCACCAGGCCTAAAGTTATGTTTTGGCACTCTCAGTCAAATGCAGGTCAGTATAGTATTTCAGGGATTCCACTGAGGAGCCATAAGTTCCCTCATGTTTTCCTACATTTTTCGCTTTTCTCATCTTAGAGGTAAACTTAAAGGGTTTCTGTCACCAGATCTGGGCATATTAAACAGGATGACATTTGCAATGTGCAAATGTCACCTGATGCCCAATCTGGTATTAATTTTTTTATTGGTGCCCCCGTTTTTGATAAAAATGATGTTTTATTTTATGCTAATTAGGCTTACTAGGTGCAAGGGGCGGTTACCTTGCACCTAGTAAGCTCCGTTTGCCCACCTGTGGTCACGCCTACCTTGTCTTGATTGACAGGGCCAGGCAGCTTGTTCGATCCTCTGCCGGCCCTGTGCGCGATTCAAATCCCGCGCCTGCGCCGTGTGGAATAAAATCGGCACAGGCGCAGTGAGCGGCGCTGGCCGCCGGGCTCACCGGCTACCTCACTGCGCCTGCGCCGATGACGTCAGAGTACACGCTGACGTCATCGGCGCAGGCGCAGTGAGGTAGCCGGGAGCCCGGTGGCCAGCGCCGCTCACTGCGCCTGCGCCGATTTTATTCCACACGGCGCAGGCGCGGGATTTGAATCGCGCACAGGGCCGGCAGAGGATCGAACAAGCTGCCTGGCCCTGTCAATCAAGACAAGGTAGGCGTGACCGCAGGTGGGCAAACGGAGCTTACTAGGTGCAAGGTAACCGCCCCTTGCACCTAGTAAGCCTAATTAGCATAAAATAAAACATCATTTTTATCAAAAACGGGGGCACCACTAGAAAAATTAATACCAGATTGGGCATCAGGTGACATTTGCACATTGCAAATGTCATCCTGTTTAATATGCCCAGATCTGGTGACAGAAACCCTTTAAAGGGAACCTGCCGGCACCAAAACGGCACCTAAACTGCCCACAGTACCTTACAGCTGAAGCCATCTGGTTTCTAATGATATGTTTGTCTAAGTCGCCCGATGGGCCTGATCAATGTCTCATTGAAATCTCCCATGAGCATGCCAGAGAACATTATCATACAGCACATGAAGAAATCATGCATGAAAGAAAAGAAAAAGCCCATCTATTGAACGCAAAGACACGGGAAGGGGGCGAGACACGCTTGACTTCAAGTGTGAAAGTTGCTGCCACATTTTGGTTCTGACAGGTTTCCTTTAAAAGGTATATATTTGGTGACAAGTAAGAGTAACATAAGGTGAAAATGTCTTGCTGGCTTTATGCCAGACCATCGCCCCATTCGAAAGTTGCACCATTATTTGTAATATTGTCTGTGTGCACTCCACTTATAATGTTATTGTTTTCATGGTGGGAATTGGGGTCTGGTAGGGATTGCAGCCCCTATTGTTATGACACTGATAATTAATGGGTAAGTTCGCCAAAAATTATTTCTCTAGCTCTACAGATTTCCCAGGTCCTTGACAGTCAATCTATCATTTCCGTGGAATGAAGGAGCAGAATTAAGTAACTTCTTTTTATCAAACCAACCTCACCCTAAACTGTGTTTTTTTTTTAGTATTGGGTGGAGATGGCCTTTACAACCATTGCACTGTATTTTACCACTGCGCTTTGAGACTCTTCCAATCTTCCCCAGTGAAAAATAGCTTTGTGTGCTCGGCCAAACTGGAATGAATTGACTGCTGACGGTAGAGTCTGGGCTCGGGCTAAATCAACACAAGCTTGGACTGTCTGGTCACATCAGAAAGGATGTCAGTGATACATGACTGGTTCAGGATGGGAGGGTTGAGCAACTGGAACAAGAGGACTGAGGAACAAAAGTAGAGAGTTCGAGGAGAGGGGGGGTGGGTGGGTTGGAATACATCCATTGTAAGGGGATATCAAGAAGGAGGGAAGGGAAAGAGTGAGAATTAGCAGATGTAAATATAATTGAGACCAGAAGCTGTGCAGATCCCACCAGGATGACTGGGAGCTGCTCTGCTGACAAACCTCAGGGGGATAGGAGGGGTGCAATGGTTTGGCATCTCACCAAAACAATTTCCTCTGAACTGTGTGACTCCCTCATCCAGGAGACATTTACAATGCAGGAGCTCTTGACTGCTCATATATACATGAAGAGTCTGAAAGAAAAGGGAGAGGAATTATCAAATTAATACGTCAAAAAGAAATACCCATCCTGCTAAAATATGTACATAGTAAGGAGAATTTAAGGTGGCCGTAACCATCAAGTCGACAGGTTTTCCTGGTGGTAATCTCATCTGCATGGGCACTATTATAAAGGAGGTGAACTACAAGTCTTTTTATCTTCTGTTAGTTCTTGGCAATGTTGGACTGGGCTATACTGGGACCATCGGAGAAAGTTATTCTGATGGCCCACCCAGAATCCATACAGAACATGCTTATGCTGTATTTTGAAATACATGTCATCAAGGTCAGCTCCAAATCAAGTTGACTTCTGCAGGACCAGTGCTTTTGGTGGGCCAATCAAACTGGACCTTGGTTGATAAGCCATGACATGTTTGCAGGGAAAGAGCTAACAAACCACCACATCTGAGACCAATTTATTGGCCATGTTACATATCCCATCCAAACTATATTGCAAGTTATAGAATGGGATTTTACAAAATCCCTATGGTGGTCAGCAATGGGCAGGATGGCAGTGTAAATCAAGTAAGTAATTCAGTCAAGATATTGGTTTCCTTTAAAAATCAGTGTGCCTGGTTTATAAAACCCATTTTCAAAAAGCTGAGCTGAACCTGGATGTACCCAGAATTACACCCAGGCAGTCTGCCTGACGAGAGCATCGGAGCATATCATGCTCTGATGCTCTCCTTTGCCCTGCGCCATTCAATGGATGTCAGAAATCCGAGGGTGACATACAATTTCTGACATGAATGTGCAGTTTCATCCTCAACAATGGGATGTGGGTTTCATGCGAATTTCGGCACAGAATACTCACCAAAATCCACATGAAAAATGCAGTGTAAGCACACCGTTGGGAAATTATGAGGTAATAGATGGGTGGGGTCTATGTTTAGGACCTTCATCTACAGTATTAGCCATGGCTGAGAGAAGCTAAAAAGAGTATTTCTTGCCCTGGAGGACTAGAAGTGTCCTGTAATTACATGGACTACTTATTCATTTTAATAAGGGATGTATAGTGTTAAGTTCCCCCTGTGGTGGCACTGCAGGAGAATTAAAAATATGCTGATTGCTTGGGGCTCCAGCAATGGGGCATGTTATGATCATCTTATCAACAGGGACACGTCTAGCAAAAATACATAACCTGAATTGGCATGGTTTCATCTGTGGTTCCCCATTGAAATTGGTGATATAGTGATAACACAGGATTTCTTTTGACATTAGGGAAAGGGGGAACTACAGTGGGGAAATTAGTTGTGTTACCTGGTCAAAAATACATAAAAGCCAATTGCTTAATGGCAGTGGGTATGGAACCAACCAACAGATTTGACCTAACCTAAGGGTGTTATCCTGGTGATTCCCTGGTTTTCACCCTTTAACCCCCTATATAAGGATCTGGACTTCGTTGCGGGAAATGCAACAGGTTGCTACCTCTTGAAGTAGTCTCCATGTGGTTGGCTGCTGACCCACAGGGGTAAAGACACACCAATGTGTAGCACCGTAAGGACAGGCAAAACTCATAGTAAGTGACAGGACAAGGTCAGGCACAATTCAAGCGAATACATGAAACAGAACCAAGGTCAGGGCAGGCAGCACAGGGTCAGAAGGTAAATCAGGCACTGGTCAGGTCACACAGTGGATGATCAGAGTCAGGAAACAGGGAAAGATCGGTACACGGGCAGACAACAGTAACGACACCTTTTCAATTAACTAGAAAGTTAGGAACTTTATTGTTTAGGCATCTTTCTACTGGAGATGGTGCCTTGGGATGTACATGCTGAGCCTTTAATAGCTGAGGAGGCACATACGCCATACGGGTGCAGTGGAGAAGCTGACTGAAAGGCAGGCTGTGGCCTGCTTGAGAAGGCAGGGTGAAAGGGGAGGCCAGGCCCAACCGGGGAAAAGCAGCATTAGGTGACTCTGTTCCCGGGGTACGCTTGACAGGGGAGCAGCGGCTGCGAGCTGTTGCTGCTGTAAACTTGTCTTCCCTGCCATACATAAAGAAAATAAAGCTAAATAGAGTATTTTTAATCCAAGATGCCGGTTCCAGTCACCATATCCCTATATATTTTTCAAAAAAAAAAAAAAGTAGACTTGGATGAGGGACAAACCGGAAATGGTTATGCTTTCATTTGACGGATGTGTTTGGATGAATGTCTGCTCGGGCCCCATGATAAGCTGAGCAGTCAGCCCAGACAGGCTGATGGTCCTTTATCTACTGTCAACAAGTTTCTATTCTTAGGCTCTTCTCTTTTTCCAGTGACTTGTAAAAGGAAGCAGTAGCTGACATATATGACCACATGTATATAGTTTTTGGGCAGAACTTTCTCAGTCGAACCCATCATTTATCTGCAATACTGAAATGTATAGACACAGAACGAATATTAATATAGACCAGTAGATTCATTGTACAAAAAAAAAACTTGAGAACCTTGTTCCTGGCATGACTACCTTGACCTCGCTGTTCGGGGTCCACTGGAGTATGTAACAGGCACATCATCACTGGGGGGAGGGGAGATCAAATAACTATGTATAAATATATCAGGGGTCAGTACAGAGATCTCTCCCATCATCTATTTATCCCGAGGACTGTGACTGTGACGAGGGGCCATCCTCTGCGTCTGGAGGAAAGAAGGTTTGTACACAAACATAGAAGAGGATTCTTTACTGTAAGAGCAGTGAGACTATGGAACTCTCTGCCTGAGGAGGTGATGATGGTGAGTTCACTAAAAGAGTTCAAGAGGGGCCTGGATGTATTTCTAGAGTGTAATAATATTACAGGTTATAGTTACTAGAGAGGGGTCGTTGATCCAGGGAGTTATTCTGATGCCTGATTGGAGTCGGGAAGGAATTTTTTTTCCCTAAAGTGGGGAAAATTGGCTTCTACCTCACAGGGTTTTTTACCTTCCTCTGGATCAACTTGTAGAAAAACAGGCTGAACTGGATGGACAGATGTCTTTTTTTCAGCCTTATAAACTATGTTACTATAAACTATGTTACTATGATAATGTGATGAGCGCAGGAACTGGTTAAGAAAGTGCAAAGAATTTTGGAGCTTCTCCAGGTAATATGGTTCCTCATGCTGGCCGGCTTTGAACTTCCACTACCTCAAAATGAAAAATAATGGAAGTTGTGCACCCAACTGTACTGTTTCCCTGGCTAATGTTTAGACGTTGTTATGTGGAGCAACCTCCGAGAGAAAAGGTTACATCATACTACATCATAATGGCCATAGTTCACTCCCTTTTTCTAGACCCCTGGACTTCAAGCTGTGGGGACCATATAGCCTTGTGATATACTGCCACAGAGTCTCTTCTCAATCCACCAGTTGCTACACACAAACCCAAAGTAGGCCTCTCTGGGGCCCAGGCCAGGGCTCCTCAGACCAGCGACATGAGATTTCCTGCTGTTCTTCCATGTCTGTTCTACTCGAAACTGGGTGCGCCATGAATTTCATACAACTGAGATCATGCCAGTATGCTAGATCTGTCCGGCCTTTAAAGGTGGACTCACATAAGGGAAGGTCTCACCCCATGAACTCAGCAGAATTAGCAAACCAGACATAGCACAAACAATCTGATTTCCCTGAGTAAAAGACACATTCAGATAAAACAGTGTAATTTTCCACATACGTCACACACATTATCATAGTGTACAGAGATAAAGAATCAGATAAAACATCAATTAAGGCATCTATTCACATATGTAACATTTCAGAAATTCAGTGCAATGCAATAAAACATCAGAGTGCACGAACATGGCGGCCATAAGTCCCAGTACAGATCTGGCTATCAGCCACCAACAAGGTGAGGAAAAGCAAGGCACCACATCTTAACATATTATGACTGGGGTACCACAATAAACCCCCATTATGACATCATCAGGTTGTTTTTCACTAACTAATTCCTGCTCCAAGTCTTTTTCAAGTCAGTAAACTACATTGTATACACCGAAAAACTGCACAGCAAATTGATGGCATGTGTGTGCCCGCAAGTTATTTATCATGCAAGCTGCAGGGGCCAACATAGTGGTCACACCTAGGATGTCCTCACTGTATAGAATTTAAAGGGGTTTTCCGGGATTGTACTACTGATGACTAATGATGATCGAGCACCCAGGTGCTCGTATGCTCGGGTGCTCTGGCCGAGCACTCAGGGGTGTTCGAGTGCTCGGCCGAGCACCCGAGCATAATTGAAGTCTATGGGACTAAACCAGGTGCCTGGTTTAAAGGGGTCCCAAAAAAAAAAACAAAAAAAAAAAAAACACAGACACAGAGTAAAACTTACCTTCCCTGGCAGCTCCCGACCTGTTCCAGCAGGAAAGACGGGGCGCAGAGTGGTAAGTTTTACCACAGCGCCACCTGCTGGAGTGAGGAGGGAGTTGCTGGGGAAGGTAAGTAAGGATCCGTCATGAACTCCATTGAAAGTCAATGGAGGACGGATCCATTTACTATTGTGTCACACCAAACGGATCCGTCCCCATTGACTTGCATTGGGGTCATGATGGATCCGTCTTGATGCGGGGAGGGGACGCGAGCATTGCACTCGAGTACACTCGGTGTTCGGCCGAACACTGAGTGGACCCGAGTGTAGGCATGCTTGGCCGAACAGCGAGCTCAGCTGAGCATGCTCGCTCAACACTACTGATGACCCATACTCAGGATAGGTCATCAGTATCTGATCGGAGGGGGTCCGACACCCGGGACTCCCGCCGATCAGCTGTTTGAGAAGGCACCAGCGCTCCCGTGAGCGCCGCAACCTTCTCTTAGCTTTTCTTAGGCCAGTGACATCACGTTCATCGGTCACGTGGCCTAGGAGCTGCTCAGTCCCATTCAAGTGAATTGGGCTGAGCGCGATACCAAGCACAGCCGCTGTACAATGTATGGCGCTGTGCTTGGTAAGCTGCGAGATGGTACCTTCTCAAACAGTTGATCGGTGGGGGTCCTGGGTGTCGGACCCCCACCAATCAGGTACTAATGACCTATCCTGAGGATAGGTCATCAGCAGAAAAATCCCGGGAAACCCCTTTAACTGTAGTTGATAAAGAGGTGCCAAGGAGGATGGGTACTGTATATAGCTGTAGCAAGTGGTATAGAAAGGACGGGCCAAACTGCTTGGTAGTTAGCTAGAAAGTGGGAGTAAGTGATGCTCACTTATTGGTGCAATGCCTTAGGGACATAGACAGAGGTTGGAGCAGCAACACCGTCTTGTAACCCACCAAACTTGTCCCCCTATATGAGTTCAGTGAAAAATTTTCTCTAAGTTACAGCTCAGTCTGCCTGATTCCTTACTCCATCTTTGAGTAGGGAGCCACACAAACACCACTTACTGGCCACAGAGATCCTGGGTAAGGTCTAACCCTCTTACATATATCATAGTCTTGTTTTTTTGTGTTTTCAGTGCATCTTCTTCTTGGTTCTTGCCATGGACTACACTGTTAACTCCCAGACTCCTAATATCAGAAGACAGAATTAGGTAGGCCCACCAAAGGACGATATGGAAGTGTCAGGGTGGAATACTGAGCACTGCAGTGTCTGTCTTTTGCATTGTGGGGTCACAGCCCACATACCACTCTTTAACATTGACTTCTAATGTGTCTCAATATTGGAAACCATCTCAGATTTTCACAGGGGTGCATCATCATTCTAAGGGGTTGTCACCTCTATGGACTACCCATACTCAGAGGCCATTTCTACTGGTGATCAGGAAAACTTCTGCTTACTGTTCATTTCATGCTCAGGCGCTCCTTTACTAGACACTGGCCCACTCTTCACCAGTTTATGTCACATAGCCCTAAACTAAAATCTTGCGCATGAACAGTGAAAGCCCCCATCTGCGTATGTGCAGTACATTCCCATTGCAGAAAGCACTGTGTGATTAAGAACCAGGTTTCTATATGAAATGGAGTAGGAGGTCCTGAGTCAGAAGGAACGTTCTTCACATTGAAGGTACAAACATTGATGTTCCCTTATTTTTGCTGATTAGTGGAGGTCCTGGGGTCAGACTCCCACTGATCAACCATTAATAGCCTGGCCTAAGCAAAGGCTGTCCTTGACTTACTCACCCTTGGTAGCTTTACACCTTTCTTGCATTTGGTCTGCTTTCTGGCCATGTTCTGACTCCATCCTGGGTGGTACCAGGTCCGGGGATGAGCTGCCCTGTGAGCTACATACATGTTACTAGCCCTAGGTAGGTTAGACTACAATGAGCTCAACTCTCAGACTCCCCTAGTTTAGACTGACTCTAGAATGTTCTGCCACCCTCTTTTATATAGAGGGTTTTACCAGCCCCCATCTTGTGGTGGCTACAAATATGGACAATGTGCATACAGAAATATAGTAAATGCATTAATGATATGAGAAATACAGTTTTGCACTTTGCCCTATACTGTGCCTCCTGGAGCAGAATGCTGCAATACTACGACCTCCAAATATGACCAAGGCCTTCTTAGAGCACAAAAAAGGAGGAATTCATGTCTGCAGAATTCATATGAAGAACACTGACAGGGTCTTGTGTTTTCTTAATTCTGCTGTCTCTTAATAATACAATTATTTCCTTATAAATTGCTTAGAACGCCATTGTTCGAGGGGAACAATCAACGTAAACGAGTTTAACTCCAGGTTAATGTTGTTTTGCGGTTGTTATATTTTCATCTATTTAATCTTAATTATATTCTTTGATCTCCTTCAATGCTTGGCAACGGCAGTTCTGGTGTTTAGTCTTGATTCATTGCCCTGAAGCAATGTAGACCTTTCAAACCCAGGAGTCTCAGCACTCAAGCATAGAATAGGCATAGGATAATGCATATAAAAGCTACACAGGATGACTGTAAACACTGTAAAATGTTGCACCGTCCTACAGCTCAACCGGTGTGACCCACGGAAAAGGTCACTTTTTCTACTGCCATAGAGACTCTGCTATAGTCCCCCTTAAAGGGGTTCTCCAGGAATTAAGAAAATGAAAATATGTAAATATTACTTTATTCTAAATATATTCCCAAATAACTTTCATTAGTTATAATGGCTCATTTTATCTAGAGAGCAATCATCAGGAGAAACAAAATGGCCGCCGTCCTATTAGTACACACAAAACCTGTCCTAATCACACAGCAGGACAAGTTACTTCACAACACTGAGGTAAAGAGCTGCCTCATCCTCCTCCCTGCTTGTCAGGGATTATGATCCTGAATATAACTGATAAGATCTTCAGCTGAAGATGTAGGAGTGGAGTTCATGAGGAGACATGAAGTACAGAGACGGGGTGGCTGTGTCCTGCTATGTGATTAGGACAGGTTTTGTGTGTACTAATAGGACGGCGGCCATTTTATTTCTCCTAATTATTGCTCCCCAGGCAAAACAAGCCATTATAACTAATGAAAGATATTTGGAAATATATTTATAATAAAGTAATATTTAGGTATTTTCCTTTTCTTAATTACCGGAGAACCCCTTTAAGCCACCGGTCACATTCATTTCTATGGAGCTGACGGAAATAGCCGAGCCAGCACTCGGCTATTTTCGGCGGCCCCATAGAAATTAATGGAGGGCGGCTGCACATGCGCAGTGAGCCCTCCTGTACTTTGGGGGCTCCGTGCTCGATATAGGTGTGGGTACCAGAGGTGGGAACCGCACCTATGAGACAATTGGGGCATATCCTAGCGATATGCCCCCATTGTACAAGATGAGAATACCCCTTTAAGAGCAGGAACCGGAAAAACTATATTTAAGCTTTTTGTAACACAGGGTAAGACCTTATGATGCCAAGGGTCATGGGAGTACACAGATCTTATAGGGCCCCATAGCAAAATTTAGTATGGCCCCTCTGCCTCATCCAGAGTCAAACACTTCCAGGCAACACAGAATGCAAAGCATAACACCCTAAATTTCTGATGAATTAATGTTGAATTTTTTTTAATGAGCAACAGAAATGTTATTTACAATAATTGTAATTCAAAGAAGTCACCTTTGGCCTCACCCACGTCATCTGAAATTGTAACACCAAGAAGGACAAGCTGTAAGGCTATGCAAATCAAGGAAGTAGCAGGTGTCGCTAAAGTCTGCAGATGATCACATTTTCATTTTCATCTAGACCAGGGATGCTCAACTTGCGGCCCTCCAGCTGTTGTAAAACTACAACTCCCAACATCCCCTGCTGTAGGTTGATAGCAGTAGGCTTCCCAGGCCTTCTGGGAGTTGTAGTTTTGCAACTGCTGGAGGACCGCAGGTTGAGCATCCCTGATCTAGACAAAGATGTCAGCACTGTTCAACATTTGGTGTCCCAGTGTTTGGAAGAACAAGGTAGGACAAACTGAAATGACAGCAAAAGGAGCACAAAGACGAACCTCTGCATGCACGGATCATCTGATTAGAGGAGTGGCGCGTAGTTATCTATTCTGTGCTGCAAGTGAAACGGGACACCAACTCCCAGGCTTAGGGCAGCAAACAGTATCTACACGAACCATCAAAAGGTGTGACATAGGGCTACAAGACAGACGTCCAGCTAAAGGTGTTACATTGACTTCACACCACCACTCTCAGAGGCTATCATGATGCCCAGCTAGAAAGCAATGGAGGCTGGAATGGAGGCCTGTGCTTTTCATTGCAATGATAGCCAGAGCGTAGTCTGAAGGCCAAGTAGACAATGCCATGAAAAGGCCTTCACAAAGAAACACCACACCGGTCTTACTCCCAGGTTTATGGTGTGGACTGGAATAACGTATGGTAGCCAGACCCCTCTAGTCTTAATTTCAGGGACACAAACAGCTCGGCATTACATTGATTTGGTTGTGAAACCAGTAGTATGGCCGTTCCTCCAAGGAGTCTTTTTTCAACAGGACAATGCTAGGCCAGATGTTGCTTGTACTACAGCGAGCAGCGTGCATGCCCTAGATGTGCTACCATGACCTCCCATCTCTTTGGACGCGTCTCCCATCGGGCACGTCTGAGACATCACTGATCAGCAATTACAAAGGATGCTGCCAGCAGAGGATCTTGATGATTTGCGTGTGGAAGTGCATTCAGCGTCAAAGAACATTCTTCTGACAACCATTAGTAATGCCATTGATACCATGGGGATAAGTGCGTGTGTTTCCGCACATGTTGCCTTTACTCGATACTGAATAAATCAAGATGCTTAGAATATTTTGCTTCCATGTTTTACCATCTGCATAGCATTAAGATGTCTATCGATCCTGTGATTACCATAATTCCAGGACTTTTCCTTCTTCGTTTTGCAATGTTGAGAAGTGTGTATTACAAAGCTGGCTGCTTGTAGCCACCACTAGGGGGAGCTCAGAGCATAGGAATTTATACAGTTACTGTAATTATCACTTTGCACTGAGCTCCCACTTGCGGCAGCTGCATGAAAACATAGTGGTTTCGTGTCAGAAAGAGAGGAAGTTCAGTGCTGGGCTGCTCCTCCCCTGGATCGCATAGCATTGGCTCCATATTTATTCTGAAGCAGGATATCGACCCCAAACATACAGCCAAGGTCATTAAGAATTAGGACCATGAATCTTTACGTGTTCTTTTTATCGTATGGTCTTTCTGTACTGTTTTACTCCTATCACATATTCCAATAGATTACATGTTAAGGTTAACTTATTGTGGGATTGTCGGAATTATAATGCGTGTGACCTTCAGTACAGCATATAGCCTTTATAGACCCTGGCACAGTTTCTGTATCGGGGGCAGCATTATCCCAGACAGATTGATTGGAATAGATCTGTAAATAACCTTCATATGACAGAGACATCCTAAACCCCAGGGCTAGAATGGCCAGTGTCAATATTCTCTGGGAAATACACCCAGACGTTCCCTTACTGTGCCAAAAATACAATTTATTCTCATTTTCCAGAGTGGCCCTGAGGGAAGAAAAGATCAGACATGTAACAAACACCCAGATGTACAATAAGCAGTGCCAAACAACGTAAATTATTTAAAGGTAAAGCTACCATGAAAAACAAAAGACATAACCAATAGCATTAATCATGTATGATAGATTAATATTAAAATACTGCAGTGCGAGACCTAGAGGGACAGGAGAGTATATATGGAGTAATATGAGGAGATATAGGAGAGGTTATATGGAGTAATAGGAGGAGAGATAGGAGAGGATATATGGAGTAATAGGAGGAGATATAGGAGAGGAGATATAGGAGAGGTTATATGGAGTAATAGGAGGAGATATAGGAGAGGTTATATGGAGTAAACGGAGGAGATATAGGAGAGGTTATATGGAGTAATATGAGGAGATATAGGAGAGGTTATATGGAGTAATAGGAGGAGATATAGGAGAGGTTATATGAAGTAATAGGAGGAGATATAGGAGAGGTTATATGGAGTAATAGGAGGAGATATAGGAGAGGTTATATGGAGTAATAGGAGGAGATATGGGAGGGGTTATATGTAGTAATAGGAGGAGATATAGCAGAGGTTATAGGGAGTAATAGGAGGAGATATAGGAAAGGTTATATGGAGTAATATGAGGAGATATAGGAGAGGTTATATGGAGTAATATGAGGAGGTATAGGAGAGGTTATATGCAGTAATAGGAGGAGATATGGGAGGGGTTATATGTAGTAATAGGAGGAGATATAGCAGAGGTTATAGGGAGTAATAGGAGGAGATATAGGAGAGGATATATGGAGTAATAGGAGGAGATATGGGAGAGGTTATATGTAGTAATAGGAGGAGATATAGCAGAGGTTATAGGGAGTAATAGGAGGAGATATAGGAGATGATATATGGAGTAATAGGAGAAGATATAGGAAAGGTTATATGGAGTAATATGAGGAGATATAGGAGAGGTTATATGGAGTAATATGAGGAGGTATAGGAGAGGTTATATGGAGTAATAGGAGGAGATATGGGAGGGGTTATATGTAGTAATAGGAGAAGATATAGCAGAGGTTATAGGGAGTAATAGGAGGAGATATAGGAGAGGATATATGGAGTAATAGGAGGAGATATGGGAGAGGTTATATGTAGTAATAGGAGGAGATATAGCAGAGGTTATAGGGAGTAATAGGAGGAGATATAGGAGAGGATATATGGGGTAATAGTAAGCGGTCATTAATATTACATTCTCGGAAAACCCCTTTAAGTCAAGAATTCAGATTTCAGTCTCCATTGTCCATGCACCTTGTTTATTATATGAACTATTTAACAGCATTTAACCCTAGTTTAGTGCTACCCCTGCGGAGGAACGTCTGAATGGAGGACTAGCACTGCAGTCATAGGAGGCATGTGCAGTGAGCCCCAGAGAATCCAGCGCAGAGGATCGGAGAGGTAGTGGCCCTGATGAAGTGTTGTGACACGGTGTACTCCTTCAGGTCATTGCTCCCTGATGGTGCAGTGGAAATGTAATAATGAAGAATGACACCTGAATTAAAAGTATAACCGTTTATTTTACTAAGTGCAACAGAGAACTTCAGATACATTAAATATTAGCTGATTTCAAGTGCAATTCTCTGGCACCAGTAAGAAATACCCAATTTTAGCACTAGCGTTTTACTGGCCTAGTAGTAGTCTGGGTGATGGGTGTCTTAGCCGTAGTCCCTCACCTCGCAGCAGTGTCTTTAAATGCTGATAGTGGCTCTTTACTCTGCTGTCTGTCTTCTCAAGAATTTACGTGAGGCAGTATATATCTGATCATTTTGGAGAATCCTTCTTTAGGAGAAGGAGCTCAGCAGTGTGCTTCCTCTCTTCTCTGTGGTTGCTTTGAAACTCTTCCTTCTGGCAAGAAGAAAGACTAGCCCACTCCTACCTGGAGAGGAGCAACAGGGTGGTAAGCCCTCTTCTTTGCCAACCAAAGCCATCCATTACCTAACCTGGTAGATGAAACCAAACATGCAACAATATAAAAGAAAAAACATACAATATTACAGTAACCCCGTCTATGACTAATGAGACCACATCATGGACGTTTTAACTTCATGGCTTGTAGAACGTTAGGTGGCTTCTTCCACATTTAATTTCAGGTATATTTTTTTGTTAAGGTCACAAGACTGGACATGCTCATCTGTAAACAGTAACAATACGCTACAGTGACATATAACATAAGAAAAAAAAGGATGGCATCATTAAAAGCCACCCACATTGTTTGCCTGGAGGGTACAACAACACTCTCTGATGCCAAAGTAACTTTGTAAATTGGTAGCATAATTTCTGAAGGATTTCATACTCTAATTTTTGAAGGCTCTGCTCCCAGTACATTGACTAGTTGATCAGATGTCGTTAGCACTACAACCAGTAAATGGAGCCACTCTTTGCAGGAACTCTCCATTCTGGCCATTAGAGATGAGCGAATCATCCAAAATTCGCTTCGCCGAATATTCGTCGAACTTTTCATAAGATTCGTATATTCTACGAATCTATTCGGCGAATCTGCGTACAAATCATACCTTATTATGTGGTGTTTTTTTGCGAACATTCGCGCACTAATAACGAACGTACAGTTGTTAGAGGTACGCAACTTCTTTGAACACGTACGCATGAGCGTACAAATTGCGTACGAAAATGACGGGATTTGCTGGAGCGGAATGGTGGAGCAGGAGGAACACTCTGAGTCTGACCCCTGGCTACATATGGATACTGTATCAGCAAATGACCCGGCTGTGACTGACATGAGCGTGCCATCCACTCCACTACCTCATCCACGTTCTCCTCCACTACAATTTTGCGCCATGGTGGGTTAGCCTGGTGGAACAACGGCCAAGTATTGCGAATTCTACAAGTAGAAGCTCCGGCTACAGGTCCTTTGGCACTGCTGCCCTGTGCCACCTTCTCCTTTTTTTTCAGAGCTCGAGGTCTGGCTCGAACTGGACCCCTGTTGCTTATCCATTCCAGAAATTTTTTTCTTGACTGTGGCCCTACAGCTGGTCTTTGTCTCTCTCCCTGCCTGATTAATTACTAGCCCTGCACTGGCCCTGCACTTGCCCTGCAGTATCCCTGATGTGTAATATGGATTCCCTGAACAATTACACCCCAATTTTAACAAAACAGTTCTCTGTCTCTCAGAACTTCACACACAGTGCTTCTGCTCGTCTCAGCAGTTGCAGCAGAAGTCATGCGTCACTGGCTTACCGAGACTGAGACAATTAGAGCAAGCCCTGCCCACTAGGTCAGGTGACCGCTTTCTTCCCGGGCTTTTGCCGAAAGAATAACGAACAGTAAAAGTTCGCTAATTAACTGAATTTGTACGCATCAGCGTATAAAGTAACTTATACGTAGCATTAGCGTACAATTTGTTGGACAAGTACGTAGCGAATGCTTAGAAAGCCTTCAGAACATTTTGAATCTAACGGAGTGAATCTCAAAAAATTCAGATTCGCTTTGCAGCGGAAAATTTCCAAGATTCGTATTTAGAGATGAGCGAACGTGCTCGAAACCAGCACTGTACCGCTCGGCTCCCTGGCGCTCGCATGGGCGCAGGGAGCCGCTTCCGTCCTCCTGAGGAGGACGGAAGCGGCTGCCTGCGCCCATGCGAGCGCAGGGGAGCCGAGCGGTACAGTGCTCGTTTCGAGCACTTTCGCTCATCTCTATTCGTATTGAATCTACGAAGCGGCGAATAGATTCGCTCATCTCTACTGGCCATCAAGCAAGGGTCTAGATCAAATGCCCCCTCCGCCTCTATGACATTCAGTTGGGGCAACCCTATTAATAGAAGACGTTCAAGTCCGGCTATAATCAGTTTTCAGAAGCTATACTACCTTCTGTTTAAAAATGGGTTGCCATGAAGAAAGTGTGAATAGTCTCACATGTCCTGCAGACCTTTAGGTGGACACATACATTCTCCATGAAGCCCTGTAAGTACCCAAAAAAACATTAAAGGGTTGTGCAAATTAAAAAAAAAAAGATAATTAAAATGATAAATACGGCATACACGCCTCACTGATCCCTTACCGCTTCTGTTCCGAGGCTGCCTGGTTCTCCGCCCTTCTCCACTTCCTGCTGCAGTGATGATGGAGGGGCAGCCTTGGCAGGAATTGGTGAGTTGAGTGTTCCTAATACTATTTATTTCCAACATAGTGACCCAGTTTAAGCATCTTTTTTCTTCCCTGGACAACCCCTTTAATGTGTCTTCTTAACAGACGTGTGGTTGTTGAACTTCACTTATAGAAAGAAAAGAAAGTTGTTCCTTTAAGAAAGACGGAAGGCCCCTAAGACCTCTTCTCTCACATTTTGTGTCATAAACAATGCATGTCCTGAATTCATTCCTGTAAGAACGAGGGATTATCCAGACATAGATAGTAGGTCGGCTGCTCATTCCCACTTATGGTAATTTTGCTGGATTGCTGTCGATTTCGGTTTATCCCAGTGACGGTATTATTTATTTCTACGCCTCTTCTAAGTGTTTCCCTGAAGTTTGTCATTTTCCAATATTCGTTCACAAATCACAATTAACCCTTAGACTATCTACATAAACATGATTGTGTCATTGAAGGGGTTTCCTTCAATGGACTACAGGATAGGTGGTAAGTGTCTGATAGCTGGGGCACACAAAGGGCCCCCATGAACACTAGAACTGTGGTCCCGAGCCTCTGTCCTTCTCTCTCCATGACTGTGGTGGGAAGGAGTTTAAAAGGATTGGTGGTCAAGCATACAAGCGTTCCTTTTAAAGTCCATAGGACCGTCGGAGAAAGTTGAGTACAGTAACCATAGGGCCCATTGGAAAATTGGAAATGGGTCCCTACTTCAACATGAACACCTTCAGCAGCAAGTGAGATCAAGGCATGAAGAGGTTATAATTGCTTTTGGCTCTTACCCTACTTCCTTGGTCTTCAGTTCTTCCACAGGTTTCATCATTCCAAGTTATCACTTATTCATTGCTTCTGGGCCCCATAGTCTCTAACTTGCATTCTTCAATACTTCTGCTGTTCTTTTTTATTGGTGATCTGTCCTCTGGATAGATCATCAGCACCTGATCGGCGAGACCCCCGCCAATCAGTTGTTTGAGAAGGCAGCATTGCTCCTGGAGTGATGCGGCCTTCTTTCTGTTTCCCTCAGGCCCAGTGACGTCACAACTGGTATCACTGGCCTGGGCGTGGCTAAGCCCGTTCAGGCCAGTGATACTAGTTGTGACATCACTGGGTCTGCAGTAAACAGAGAGAAGACCATGGCACTTCTGGAGCACTGCTGCCTTCTCACCAGCTGACCGGTGGGGCTCTCGGGTGGCCCCCGCCAATCAGATGATGATGATCGATCCAGAGGAGAGATCACCAATAAAAAGGAACAGCAGAACCGTGTTAATTTCAAGACCTACAGTACATATAGACTGTTAGTGGATGGGACTACCTAAGGCCATGGGACTATGGCTTGTTGTTAAGGCGGTATATCACAATTGTCACATCGTATTCTGACGCATTATGACTTTGAGGTACTTCATGAAAGTCCCAGTCTTAAGCTCTATAATGTATAATATACAGTATAATATATAATGACTGAGCGTGCTAAATTCAGCTGGACCAGCCAAATATCTAATGTCTATGGAGAGCAGATGTTGGGCGAGATAACATTTGGGCAGTTGGGTCACAATTACCTGAACTTTTTTTCATAAAGACAAGTCTGGCAGTGACTTTATCTCCTTTCCCATTCACAACACATCTATGGTCACCCGGGCCTAATGTGTATGGAGGGATTGGGGTAGATAGCTAAGCATTCAACTCACAGTATGGCTGGCCTTATACTAACATTGGTGAGGCAACAAAAGAGGGTTTCTAAATATTGGACTCCTGAACTAGGGGAGGCCTTTGAAGCACCAGAAATGGCAAAAGGCAGAGTGGATACAGCATGCATGTGGAACAAAACACCCCCTGATTATATGGAAGCCAAGTCTGGCACCTAACAGGTAGGAAATAGTGTTAGGTTCCCATTCTGCAGAGATCACCTTGACGATTCGGTGAATGGGCTCAGATAATTTTGTACAAAATATATTTGCCAAGAATCTCTAATTTATTAAACAAGCATAGCATGAGCTTCAGAGTACTCTATATCACTATGGCATTTTGTGCTTTATCTGTTTAGCGGTGTGCGGTTGCATTGTATGTATTTATACATAGTTATTAGATCTCCCCCTCAGTCGTCTTTTTTCTAAAGTGAATAACCCTAATTTTGATAATCTTTCTGGGTACTGTAGTCCACCCATTCCAGTTATTACTTTAGTTGGCCTCCTCTGAACCCTCTCTGCTATGTCTGCCTTGTTCACAGGAGCCCAGAACTGTACACATTACTCCATGTGTGGTCTGACTAGTGATATGTAAAGTGGCAGGACTATGTTCTCATCACGGGGCATCTATGCTTCTTTTGATGCAACCCATTATTTTATTGGCCTTGGCAGCAGCTGTCTGACACTGGTTTCTGCAGCTTAGTTTGCTGTTCACTAAAATTCCTAGGTCCTTTCCCATGTCAGTGTTTTTCTCATCATATTACCCAGGAAAGTTCTCTGGAGACAGAGACGGTTGAGTAGCCCGACTCAAAGATGACGCTCACCAGCAGACATACATTAGTGTGTTTGTGGCATCTTTATAGTAGTGCGTTTGAAGCAACTTTAGATAGCTGTTGGCCAAACGCTTCTGAACCCCCTCCAAACACATTAATGCTTGACCAACCATTCACATGTTTTCAATAAGCATAGGGGAATACAGGGGCGGACTGGGAACTTAAAGTGGCCCTGGAAAAAATACTAAAAGTGGCCCCATTGGGTCCAAATTCATGGAAGGCAGGGCCAGCAATACCATACTGTGGCACATTAAACCACCCCAACAGAGCCAAATACCACTATCCATCACAAAATACTGCCAGCAGCACAAAATACTTCCCCAAAAACTTCCACTGACCGGCCATGAGGAGGGCCCAGGCAGCCCCCTGGGCATCGGCCCACCGGGAAATTTCCCTGCAAGGTCTATGGCCAATCCGCCCCTGGGGGAATAAGACGCTGTCAGACACCGCTTGTGGAGACCAAACAGAGGATTCCACGTGTTGAGTTCATGTTGATCCTTCATTCCCCCAACATCAAGGGGAGAATCAAGTCACCTCCATAAATATTAGATGGCTGACCAGCATGTTTGATCGGCATTTATGTGTGTATGGCCACCTTTACTGCTACGTCTTGACACACTGCTTAAAGGAGGGAAGAGAAATGTCGCCTATGAATTTGTTTTTCACTCTCTCTGGCCAAAGTTTTAGCATGTGGGAAGATGTCTACATTCATGACGATGTCCACTGGCCGTGGAATAGTCATGGGAGACTTATGGGAGCTGGACCTGGTGCCTGGGTAGTGTATATGGTATTGTTGATCCAACTTGTACTTCATTCAGTCCTCATCTTATAGTCTATGGCCGGTCAGGGGGTTATACTCTCTGCGGCGTGCAGCAGATTGAGGTTATGAAAACATCCGGTTTAGTCCTGCAGCCCTGTGATTACACGAAGTCTGAAACCAGTAATGATAGGGCGGCATATTACAGAAAATTGTGCTGCTCATCAGCTGCCCAATATTAACAAGGAAATATAAAGCAGAAATCCACTGTGACAACTGAGTATTAATGAACACCCTGACCTCCTGACTTGTACGTGTGGCCTTAGGACAGTTCTAATCAGACATTCACAGCACTAATTACATATTTAGTGACCATCTAATTCTGTCTTCTCATGAGATTACTGGAAATTAGATTTGGACGCCCAATTCAAAACATTATTCTAATTTGCATCTTCTCTCCATATAAAAACATGTGTACGTGTGAATAATCCGGTTCGCAGAGCAGGCTGTTACATGCATAAGAATATAACTACTATAATACTGCCTCCTATGTACAAGAATGTAACTACTATAATACTGCTCCTATGTACAAGAATATAACTACTATAATACTGCTCCTATGTAAAAGAATATAACTACTATAATACCGCTCCTATGTACAAGAATATAACTACTATAATACTGCCTCCTATGTACAAGAATATAACTACTATAATACTGCTCCTATGTAAAAGAATATAACTACTATAATACCGCTCCTATGTACAAGAATATAACTACTATAATACTGCTCCTATATACAAGAATATAACTACTATAATACTGCTCCTATGTACAAGAATATAACTACTATAATACTGCCTCCTATGTACAAGAATATAACTGCTATAATACTGCTTCTATGTACAAGAATATAACTACTATAATACTACCTCCTATGTACAAGAATATAACTACTATAATACTGCCTCCTATGTACAAGAATATAACTACCATAATACTACCTCCTATGTACAAGAATATAACTACTATAATACTGCTCCTATGTACAATTATATAACTACTATAATACTGCCTCCTATGTATAAGAATATAACTACTATAATACTGCTCCTATGTACGAGAATATAACTACTATAATACTGCTCCTATGTACAAGAATATATCTACTATAATACTGCCTCCTATGTACAAGAATATAACTACTATAATACTGCCTCCTATGTACAAGACTATAACTACTATAATACTGCTCCTATGTACAAGGATATATCTACTATAATACTGCCTCCTATGTACAAGAATATAACTACTATAATACTAACTCCTATGTACAAGAATATAACTACTATAATACTGCTCCTATGTACAAGAATATAACTACTATAATAATACCTCCTATGTACAAGAATATAACTACTATAATACTGCTCCTATGTACAAGAATATAACTACTATAATACTCCCTCCTATGTACAAGAATATAACTACTATAATACTGCCTCCTATGTACAAGACTATAACTACTATAATACTGCTCCTATGTACAAGAATATATCTACTATAATACTGCCTCCTATGTACAAGACTATAACTACTATAATACTGCTCCTATGTACAAGAATATATCTACTATAATACTGCCTCCTATGTATAAGAATATAACTACTATAATACTACCTCCTATGTACAAGAATATAACTACTATAATACTGCTCCTATGTACAATTATATAACTAATATAATACTGCCTCCTATGTACAAGAATATAACTGCTATAATACTGCTTCTATGTACAAGAATATAACTACTATAATACTACCTCCTATGTACAAGAATATAACTACTATAATACTGCCTCCTATGTACAAGAATATAACTACCATAATACTACGAGATACTAAGCATGTACTACAAGCAATGCACAACCTCCAGTGGGGAAAAGAGTTTCTATGGGTAACTGCAGATGTCACGGCACTATACACGTCCATACCCCAAAATCAGGCTATATCTGCATTACAGTGGTTCTTGTCAACATATAGCGATTACACTCCAATTCTGCAGGATTTTTTATGCACTGCCATACACTATTTGTTGACACATAATTATTTTATGTTTTGCAATTCACACTATTTACAAATATCCGGTGCGTCTATGGGGGCGAAGGTATCACCATCGATCGCAAATATTTTCATGTGTCAGTGGGAACATCAATATCTGTTCTCTGATAATAATCCATTCATTGACCACCTGCACTGGTATGGTCGCTACATCGATGACCTGTTGTTTATATGGGTTGGAGATGTAGCGACCGTACCAGACTTCATAAGATATATAAATAATAACACAAAAAATTTGTGTTTTACATATCACTGTGATCTTATGGAAATTTCTTTCCTTGATTTGAAACTGACAGCTTCACCAGACACAGGGAGGATTATTACATCCACCTATAGAAAAATTACAGCAGGTAATACTATATTACATGGCAAATCATGCCATCCTGCACATATAATTAAAAGTATACCTGTGGGTACTGCCTCCTATGTACAAGAATATAACTACTATAATACTGCTCCTATGTACAAGAATATAACTACTATAATACTGCCTCCTATTTACAAGAATATAGCTACTATAATACTACTCCTATGTACAAGAATATAACTTCTATAATACTGCTCCTATGTACAAGAATATAAAAACTATAATACTGCCCCTATGTACAAGAATATAACTACTATAATATTGCTCATATGTACAAGAATATATCTAGTATAATACTGCTCCTATGTACAAGAATATAACTTCTATAATACTGCTGCTATGTACAAGAATATAAAAACTATAATACTGCCCCTATGTACAAGAATATAACTACTATAATATTGCTCCTATGTACAAGAATATATCTACTATAATACTGCTCCTATGTACAAGAATATAACTACTATAATACTGCTCCTATGTACAAGAATATGACTACTATAATACTGCTCCTATGTACAAGAATATGACTACTATAATACTGCTCCTATGTACAAGAATATAACTACTATAATACTGCTCCTATGTACAAGAATATGACTACTATAATACTGCTCTCTATGTACAAGAATATAACTACTATAATACTGCCTCCTATGTACAAGAATATAAACTACTATAATACTGCCTCCTATGTACAAGAATATAACTACTATAATTCTGCCTCCTATGGACAAACTACAACTACTATAATACTGCTCCTATGAACAAGAATATAACTACTATAATACTGCTCCTATGTACAAGAATATAACTACTATAATACTGCTCCTATGTACAAGAATATAACTACTATAATACTGCTCCTATGTACAAGAATATGACTACTATAATACTGCTCCTATGTACAAGAATTATAACTACTATAATACTGCTCCTATGTACAAGAATATAACTACTATAATACTGCTCCTATGTACAAGAATATAACTACTATAATACTGCTCCTATGTACAAGAATATGACTACTATAATACTGCTCCTATGTACAAGAATATAACTACTATAATACTGCTCCTATATACAAGAATATAACTACTATAATACTGCTCCTATGTACAAGAATATAACTACTATAATACCGCTCCTATGTACAAGAATATAACTACTAGAATACTGCTCCTATGTACAAGAATATAACTACTATAATACTGCCTCCTATGTACAAGAATATAACTACTATAATACTGCTCCTATGTACAAGAATATAACTACTATAATACTGCCTCCTATGTACAAGAATATAACTACTATAATACTGCTCCTATGTACAAGAATATAACTACTATAATACTGCTCGTATGTACAAGAATATAACTACTATAATACTGCCTCCTATGTACAAGAATATAACTACTATAATACTGCTCTTATGTACAAGAATATGACTACTATAATACTGCTCCTATGTACAAGAATATAACTACTATAATACTGCCTCCTATGTACAAGAATATAACTGCTATAATACTGCTTCTATGTACAAGAATATAACTACTATAATACTACCTCCTATGTACAAGAATATAACTACTATAATACTGCCTCCTATGTACAAGAATATAACTACCATAATACTACGAGATACTAAGCATGTACTACAAGCAATGCACAACCTCCAGTGGGGAAAAGAGTTTCTATGGGTAACTGCAGATGTCACGGCACTATACACGTCCATACCCCAAAATCAGGCTATATCTGCATTACAGTGGTTCTTGTCAACATATAGCGATTACACTCCAATTCTGCAGGATTTTTTATGCACTGCCATACACTATTTGTTGACACAAAATTATTTTATGTTTTGCAATTCGCACTATTTACAAATATCCGGTGCGTCTATGGGGGCGAAGGTATCACCATCGATCGCAAATATTTTCATGTGTCAGTGGGAACATCAATATCTGTTCTCTGATAATAATCCATTCATTGACCACCTGCACTGGTATGGTCGCTACATCGATGACCTGTTGTTTATATGGGTTGGAGATGTAGCGACCGCACCAGACTTCATAAGATATATAAATAATAACACAAAAAATTTGTGTTTTACATATCACTGTGATCTTATGGAAATTTCTTTCCTTGATTTGAAACTGACAGCTTCACCAGACACAGGGAGGATTATTACATCCACCTATAGAAAAATTACAGCAGGTAATACTATATTACATGGCAAATCATGCCATCCTGCACATATAATTAAAAGTATACCTGTGGGTACTGCCTCCTATGTACAAGAATATAACTACTATAATACTGCTCCTATGTACAAGAATATAAAAACTATAATACTGCCCCTATGTACAAGAATATAACTACTATAATATTGCTCCTATGTACAAGAATATATCTACTATAATACTGCTCCTATGTACAAGAATATAACTACTATAATACTGCTCCTATGTACAAGAATATGACTACTATAATACTGCTCCTATGTACAAGAATATGACTACTATAATACTGCTCCTATGTACAAGAATATAACTACTATAATACTGCTCCTATGTACAAGAATATGACTACTATAATACTGCTCCTATGTACAAGAATATAACTACTATAATACTGCTCCTATGTACAAGAATATAACTACTATAATTCTGCCTCCTATGTACAAGACTACAACTACTATAATACTGCTCCTATGAACAAGAATATAACTACTATAATACTGCTCCTATGTACAAGAATATGACTACTATAATACTGCTCCTATGTACAAGAATATAACTACTATAATACTGCTCCTATGTACAAGAATATAACTACTATAATACTGCTCCTATGTACAAGAATATGACTACTATAATACTTCTCCTATGTACAAGAATATAACTACTATAATACTGCTCCTATGTACAAGAATATAACTACTATAATACTGCTCCTATGTACAAGAATATAACTACTATAATTCTGCCTCCTATGTACAAGACTACAACTACTATAATACTGCTCCTATGAACAAGAATATAACTACTATAATACTGCTCCTATGTACAAAAGAATATGACTACTATAATACTGCTCCTATGTACAAGAATATAACTACTATAATACTGCTCCTATGTACAAGAATATAACTACTATAATACTGCTCCTATGTACAAGAATATAACTACTATAATACTGCTCCTATGTACAAGAATATAACTACTATAATACTGCTCCTATGTACAAGAATATAACTACTATAATACTGCTCCTATGTACAAGAATATAACTACTATAATACTGCTTCCTATGTATAAGAATATGACTACTATAATACTGCTCCTATGTACAAGAATATGACTACTATAATACTGCTCCTATATACAAGAATATAACTACTATAATACTGCTCCTATGTACAAGAATATAACTACTATAATACTGCTCCTATGTACAAGAATATAACTACTATAATACTGCTCTTATGTACAAGAATATGACTACTATAATACTGCTCCTATGTACAAGAATATAACTACTATAATACTGCTCGTATGTACAAGAATATAACTACTATAATACTGCCTCCTATGTACAAGAATATAACTACTATAATACTGCTCTTATGTACAAGAATATGACTACTATAATACTGCTCCTATGTACAAGAATATAACTACTATAATACTGCTCGTATGTACAAGAATATAACTACTATAATACTGCCTCCTATGAACAAGAATATGACTACTATAATAACGTGTTAGAATCCAGCAAACATCCAGCCACTGGAAGGTTAAAGAATTTTTATGAGTTTATTTAATCTCTTAAAAACAAATAGGTGGTATGATACAACATGATACAGAAAAGGCCGCATGGCAGGTAAAATTATGAGCAACTCAGAATCACTGGGAAAGTACAGTAAATTTCTGTGATACGGAAAATCAAAGCTTTTCAAAGAAATAATTCACATTGCTGGTCTAATGTTATGTGGTTTGAAAGAATGCCCACATAAACACTGATGTTATCGGCTGGAGACCAGACCATTTACATTTCTTACTGCCATAAACCCAATGCTTCTGTTTCACTTTACATTAACTTCCACTTCAGTCTCATGGGCATAAAGTTAGCTGTAACCCACGCTTTCCGCTAATACATCACTGATACAGTGTTTACTGCTGGACGTATGTGTACAGGTTTAGGAAACCAAGAAAAGAAAACTTATAGAAGGTTAAGCTAAAGATGGCTACATGTGATACAAACCAGGGATAATAAACACAGTGATGTCACAGTACAGGGATAATAAACACAGTGATGTCACAGTACAGACATAATAAACACAGTGATGTCACAGTACAGACATAATAAACACAGTGATGTCACAGTACAGGGATAATAAACACAGTGATGTCACAGTACATGGATAATAAACACAGTGATGTCACAGTACAGACATAATAAACACAGTGATGACACAGTACAGACATAATAAACACAGTGATGTCACAGTACAGGGATAATAAACACAGTGATGTCACAGTACAGAGATAATAAACACAGTGATGTCACAGTACAGAGATAATAAACACAGTGATGGCACAGTACAGAGATAATAAGAACAGTGATGTCACAGTACATACATAATAAACAAAGTGATGTCACAGTACAGAGATAATAAACACAGTGATGTCACAGTACAGAGATAATAAACACAGCAATGTCACAGTACAGAGATAATAAACACAGTGATGTCACAGTACAGAGATAATAAACACAGTGATGTCACAGAACAGGGATAATAGACACAGTGATGTCACAGTACAGAGATAATAAACACAGTGATGTCACAGTACAGGGATAATAAACACAGTGATGTCACAGTACAGAGATAATAAACACAGTGATGTCACAGTACAGGGATAATAAACACAGTGATGTTACAGTACAGGGATAATAAACACAGTGATGTCACAGAACAGGGATAATAAACACAGAGATGTCACAGTACTGGGATAATAAACATAGCAATGTCACCGTACAGGGATAATAAACACAGTGATGTCACAGTACAGAGATAATAAACACAGTGATGTCACCATACAGGGATAATAAACACAGTAATGTCACAGTACAGGGATAATAAACACAGTGATGTCACAGTACAGGGATAATAAACACAGTGATGTCACAGTACAGAGATAATAAACACAGTGATGTCACTGTACAGGGATAATAAACACAGCGATGTCACCGTACAGGGATAATAAACACAGTGATGTCACCGTACAGGGATAATAAACACAGTGATGTCACAGTACAGGGACAATAAACACAGCAATGTCACAGTACAGGGATAATAAACACAGCGATGTCACAGTACAGAGATAATAAATAGAGATGAGCGAGTAGTGTTCGATCGAGCCGGTATTCGATCGAATACTACGCTATTCGGCATACTCGATTTCAATCGAGTATAACGGCGATGGCGCACTTAGAATTCGTTTCCCCTCCCACCTTCCCTGGCGCTCTTTTTCCACCAATCACCATGCAGGGGGGGTATGACAGGCACGCTGAGCACGCTGGCAGCGCGAAAACGGCGTCTACATGCATTGGCTGGAAAAACCATGTGACCTCGAATATTAAAAACTCAGCTCTTCCTGCTCGTACGCATATGCTGCGTGAACTTAGTCAGGGACAGAGGCTGGAGAAGGGAGACATAGGTTTTAGCTGTTGGACAGGCAGGAGCGTGATTAAAAGCCCTTATCAGGGCTACTATAGTGCAGTGATAGCTTTACTACAATATACACTCTGCAGAGAACGTCTTCAGGGATGTATTCAGGGATAGCTGCTGGAGTAGGGACAGAGAGAGGCATTAGTGGTGTATTAGGTGCTCTAATACATACCAAACTATATTTGGCACTACTGCTGTGTACCTTGAACTATAAAATATATTAGGCCTTATAATTGGCAACTGTACTGTGCGTTCTCTTTGCAAAGTAATTTCTCATACCTGGTGTTTCATACACACCGTCTGATCACTTAGTACACGGCTGTGTACCTTTGAAAAATACAATATATAGGCCTTTCAATTGGCAACTGTACTGTGCCGTTTCCCTCCTTGCAAAGTAATTTCTCATAACTGGTGTTCATACCACCGTCTGTTCAGTTACTACAACGGCTGTGTACTTGAAAATACAATATATAGGGCCTTAACATGGCAACTGTACTGTGCGTTCTCTTGCACAAGTAATTTCTCATAACTGGTGTTCATACCACCGTCTGTTCAGTTACTACACGGCTGTGTACCTTGAAAAATACAATATATAGGCCTTAAACTGGGCAACTGTACTGTGCGTTCTCTTGCAAAGTAATTTCTCATAACTGGTGTTCATACCCACCGTCTGTTCAGTTACTACACGGCTGTGTACCTTGAAAAAATACAATCTATAGGCCTTAATCTGGCAACTGTACTGTGCGTTCTCTTGCAAAGTAATTTCTCATAACTGGTGTTCATACCCACCGTCCTGTTCAGTTACTACACGGCTGTGGTACCTTGAAAAATACAATATATAGGCCTTAACTGGCAAACTGTACTGTGCGTTCTCTTGCAAAGTAATTTCTCATAACTGGTGTTCATACCCACGTCTGTTCAGTTACTACGACGGCTGTGTACCTTGAAAAATACAATCTATAGGCCTAACTGGCAACTGTACTGTGCGTTCTCTTGCAAAGTAATTTCTCCATAACTGTGTTCATACCCCACCGTGCTGTTCAGTTACTACACGGCCTGGTACCTTGAAAAATACAATATATAGGCCTTAACTGGCAACTGTACTGTGCGTTTCTCTTGCAAAGTAAATTTCTCATAACTGGTGTTTATACCCACCGTCTGTTCAGTTACTAACACGGCTGTGTACCTTGAAATACAATATATAGGCCTTAACTTGGCAACTGTACTGTGCGTTCTCTTGCAAAGTAATTTCTCATAACTGGGTGTTCATACCCACCGTCTGTTCAGTTACTACAACGGCTGGTGTACCTTGAAAAATACAATATATAGGCCTTAACTGGCAACTGTACTGTGCGTTCTTCTTGCAAAGTAATTTCTCATAACTGGTGTTCATACCCACCGTCTGTTCAGTTACTACACGGCTGTGGTACCTTGAAAAATACAATATATATGGCCTTAACTGGCAACTGTACTGTGCGTTCTCTTGCAAAGTAATTTCTCATAACTGGTGTTCATACCCACCTTCTGTTCAGTTACTACACGGCTGTGTACCTTGAAAAATACAATATTATAGGCCTTAACTGGCAACTGTACTGTGCGTTCTCTTGCAAAGTAATTTCTCATAACTGGTGTTTCATACCCACGTCTGTTCAGTTACTACACGGCTGTGTACCTTGAAAAATACAATATATAGGCCTTAACTGGCAACTGTACTGTGCGTTCTCTGCAAAGTAATTTCTCATAACCTGGTGTTCAATACCCACCGTCTGTTCAGTTACTACACGGCTGTGTACCTTGAAAAATACAATCTATAGGCCTTAAATGGCAACTGTACTGTGCGTTC